>VYZR01017487.1:0-10201 GCA_013400675.1 Oxylabes madagascariensis
TTATAAAACACGAATTATCCCACGCTATTTATAAGAGCCCAGATGCTGTTTTCCCAGCTAGTTTTTAGGAGCAGCTGTTTCACTCAGCAGCAGATGACTCCTGCTTGGTGAGAAGCAGCTGCTTGTCTTGCAACTTGAGGAACTCCACAGGAGCTGTTGCTTTGTCTGGAAGCAGCCCATGGGCTGTATTTCTAGCTGTGCAGGGAGCTCCCTTCCTGCAGGCAAGTTTGTGCCTGGTACAGCATTAAGTAGGTGATGTGTCTCCGTGTGAGTCATAGGAATACTGGTGTACACAGGGAACGCATAACTTGATGGTGTAGAGCCAGCAGCTGTCCTGCCTGTGGCTCTGGAGTAACAAAAAAGCACTCAGTAGATCTGTGTTGCTTTTGATGGAGGTGTAGGCTCCTGCATTTGTTAAAATTTCAGCCCTGCTCACTTGCTAGGGTAAGATCTGTATGTGCACTGGGCAGATGTTGTGCTGCATGAGAGCTACAGAGCCAGATTTGGCCTGACAGGCTGAGCCCTCAGGAAGTCCACAGAGAGTTTCAAGCAGTAGGAAAATGAGGTCCTAACCTGCTCAGCCTGTGCCTGTATGAAAATGCCTACTTCTGAAAGTTAAATAACAGTGTGAGTGATGCAAAAGCAGACTATGGGGTTTTCCAGTAATCAAAGCAGTGTAAACTGCTGGCAGAAAACCTCCTGGCAGTTTGCACTGTTCCCATTGCAGAGAAGATCTCCTCTGTGGTGGCACTAATGGCAATTGACAAATTGATACAGTGAAGCCACCAAATAGCTTCATTAAAAAAAATTAAATTAAAATCTATTTTAATTGCATTAGACAAATCACTAGAAAAAAGTATGTAATGAGAAGAGGACAGTCTGTGCCATCACTCTGAGATGCCCAAAGATGAGGTTCCTAACAGGAGCCCCAGAGTGGGGCCGGGTGTTGCTCTCTGCTGCAGCAGTGTCACCCTGTTTGATTTTAACCTCTGTGTACCTTGCCAGAGGGAGATTTCCCTGTGACATCAGTGCTTAGGTTTCCTCTCTTTCCTCCCCAAGCCAATGGCATGCAGCCCACTCTTAACAAATAGTGGAGGCTGTGCCAACCGACAGAGGGAAAGGCCAGACTAAGTGCAACGTCCCAAACTCTCCAGACAAGAGAATTTTGCCTGCTCTCAGCATCTCCTAGGCAACATCTCCCACCATGAAACCCCTGGTGAAAAAAAATGACAGGTCAATGCAAATATTCTTGTTTAAAAGGGTCCAGGAAGAGAGTGGTCATGGGTTTGCACTAAATATGATAAATTCTTCAGTGCAGGCACTGGGCACAATTTATGAAGCCCCATTGCAGAGGAAAACTGTGCCTTCCATGCACGTCATGAAATACTCTGGCCCTACCCAGCCTTGGGACGCCCTAGGTCATGAGCCTCCATGCTGTTCTTCCCTCACTGCAGGGCCCAGCAGAGACATTTGTCCATTTATTTACTTGCTGATGCTTTGCAAGTTACCCATGTTCATTTGGAAAGTGCAACTCTCTCAGGGCAGAAAGCAGCTATGCAAACACCTGGCAGTGGGGAAGAAGCACCTTCACAAAAATGCAAGTTTTTAAGGACCCTGTCTGAAGGATACTGGCTTGTGACAAGAGCCTTGTCCAACCTGTATGGCTGGGGACAGGTTCCCTTCCATGGCTGAGAGGTGCCACAGCAGGAACCAGCAGCTCTGTGGTGTCGTGCAAATCATGAGAAGAGAAGGTATCTTGTGCTGCAGGTGCTTCTCCCAAGATCAGTATCAAATTCATGCCCAACATCTTGCCAGTTAACACCAAGGCCCTAGAAAAGAGCATGACTAATACCTGTACACAGTAATGGGATACTCATTTGGACCCCTTCTGACAATAGACAGATCTCTGGGATGCTCCTCTTTATCAGGACTGCACCTACTCCTGAATGGATTGTCACTCAAGGGAGGGAATTTTTCTGATTTGTGTTATGCAAGGAGAAAACAGAGGTTCTTGAGCAGAGGACAGCACAGCACATTTTTACACAGTCTGTGGTATATAAATCCCCCAATACCTTTGTAGGGTGTACCACCCAGGTCATCCTAGACAGGTAACAGTGGATGGCTCTGTGCTGGCACTCACCATTCCTGCTGTAGGTCAAGTTTTGTGTGGGTGTATATATGAGGTGAGCAGCTAGCTCACAATTCATGGGTACTCTTCATTACCTGCTTTTTGGAACAATTGCTGCAGAACTAGCCAGTGCTACTAAAGTGCTCCCTGGTGTGTGTCCGCTGATGTTGCGTAGTCACAAAGGGCATCAGGACCAGGCAGGAAGTCAGCACAATACCCTGAGATACATTATCAACTGTAAATGTGGCAGGAAGTCATTAAATATTTCCTGAGCCATTCCCTGGGAAAATACCACCTCCAGGCTCCAGCAAAGTCAGAGATCTTGCCAGGGCTTGGAAATCAAAAGAAAAATTACTCTAATAAGCTAATGTCAGCAGCTCCAGCAGGGAACCCTCTGCTCCAGATGGATCCTATGCCCGCAGAGTCAGGGTGGTGATGCACAATGAGATTTGGGGCTCTTTGTAGCTTGCTTACTTCCAGGTAGGCTCATCTGAGCCTCTCTAAGGGTTTGGGGGCTATGAGAGATACATGGACATGGACAGGTCGGACTCCTTTGTCTGTAAAGCTTTGTAAATTCCTGTAGGTGAAAATAAATGACAGGTTATTTTAAGAAAGCTGTTTGGTTGCTCCATGAGCTCTCACCCACAGCTCCAGGAGGGAGATTTTCAATTAGTTCTCTTGGACAACTGGGAAAAGACAATTTTCTGCCATCAGGAGGCAATCAGAGTTTGGGACAAGAGGGTGAGTAGTAAGGGAGGTCAAATCATGTGAAGGCAAAGCAGCTCCAATGTTTGTAGGGAGTCATTCAAACAGACTTGAAGGGGGTTAGGCATACTTTAAACAATGATACCATGGATGCATGAGACTCATTTCACTTGATGTATGGGATAACTCTCATTTTTTGTTGCTGCAAATATATATATCTTGAAAAAGTATGTGTTTTACTAGTAAAAATTTTCTTTTGTTTTTCCTCTAAATCTCACCAACCAAGACTCAAAGGCTGTCTTAGCAGATAGAAATTTCTTGGGAAATTACTGTGGAAGTCTATCTTCTGGGATGTGCCTAGAGGTGATTTTTTTTTTTAAATTGTGAGATTATTTAATTGGCAAAATATTTGTATTCTGAGTAAAAACAAAATCAGCATACCATGGTTAAAGGAGAAGAGTCAAATACTTATATTTCACCATGTTCATTTTCTCACTTAAAGAGATGAGCAGAAGAAATTCTCATTAAAACAAAAAACAAACAAACAAACAAACAAACAAACAAACAAACCAAAAACACCAACAGGAGACGAAAAAACTATGTGAAGATTAGACAGCCAAGTTTCTAGTTTTGAGTACCTGCAAAATTCCTACAAGTGAATTTCTAAAATCAGATAGCCTGCTAGTATCTACCAACCAACCACCAGCAAGCACCTGGTTCAGAGTCTGACTGCAGAGAGGAGGAGGGGCAGAAAAGAGTAATTTCTGTCACTGAACTTGATCAAAATGTGTATGGGAATTTTTCTGCTATTTGTTGTTTACATCCTATTTGAATTTTGGACATTTGTTCCTTACATTCAGAACCTTGCTCACAAGCCTACCAAAGATGATACAACTTTATATCCATATCCACTTGGATTATTTACTGGTTATTCTGTAATTTTTAACACACAAGATACCAGAAATAAGATGCCTCTCTTTTTAAAATTAACATTTATCAGAGTAATTTTTTCTTTCTCCACAGTAATAGAATTGTTAGCCCCTAAGCTAGTGCAGGCTGGTCTGTACTGACCAGAAAACGTTTGGGGATGAGAATGGTGACATATACTTTGTCCTGTTTGACTGTAGCAATGTGGAATACTGCATAGCAACCAGCAGTCCTTTCTTCTCTTGTTGATTAAGGTACCTAAGAGACCAAAAGGGGGTTACTTATGTCACTCTCACAGTATGCATCTCATATATATGTCTTTGATTGTCTTCCCACAGGAGAGAAAGAAAACATAGCTGACAAAATTAGGCATATATCTCCAGCACGATTTCAAGAGGAAAAGCCTGCTTGCCTGGATTTTAAGGAGGTACCCACACGGACACAGAGACATCCTCCAGGTCTGGTAACAGCACTGTTCAGCCTTGTTCTTTGCTGAGGAAGTTTCCCCACAACGCTGCAACGATGAATTTCCTCCGGCGTCGTCTCTCAGACAGTAGTTTTGTGGCAAATCTGCCCAATGGCTACATGATGGACTTGCAGCGCCCTGACAGCTCCATGAGCTCCCCAGTTTCTCCTGCCACGGAGAGAAAGCACCTGCAGCCACCCCAACCCTCGCACTCTTCCTCTACCAGCAGCAGCATCTTCAGCTCCATCTCCAGTGCCATGAAGCAAACCACACAAGCAGCTGCGGGGCTGATCGATCACTCAGCTGGCCCTGCACCCCCTGTGGCACAGAAACCCAAAATCCTCCTGGTGATTGATGATGCGCACACAGACTGGTAAGTCATCCGTGATCCCCCACTGAATTCAGCTGCACATTCTCAGGGATCTGGGAATCACAGATAATCTGCAGGGGGTGCACAGATGCTTTCACATCTGGGGCACCAGCTCTCGTCCCAGGTTTGTGTCTGTCGAACAGTTTGTGTGAATGGCAGAGTGGGATTTACCAAACATTTACCAAATGTTCATTTGGTATTCATTGACCAACTTCTTCATAGCCTTAATACATGAACACACATAGGGCTCAGCAGGCTTAGCAAAGCTGTCATATCTAGCAAAGATCCCAAGAAGTTACAGCTGAAGGTGTGTTAATGATGTGACTCAGGACCTTAATCCACTGTGCTGACTCTAAAAATTAAAAATGACTCAATCTCTCCCGCTCTTCATCTCTCTTGAGCTTTTCTCTGTATGCAAATTTATACATAAATTATGAAAAGATAACCAAACTTCGTACTACCTGGCAAGGGCCCTTCACCTGCTAAGCATAGCAACAACTGTTGGCAAAAGGATCTCAGGCTCAGCTAAGCCTCAAATTTGTCTTGTTCATGCAGATCTCTTCACAAACAAAAGTTTGGAAGTTTGTTTCCTATGATATTGGGTAGTACAGTACGCTTTCCAAAGTGTTCCCAGTTGAAGTCTTCTGAAATGTTACAGAAATACTGCCTTTTGTATGCTCCTTTTCAAAGTCAGCTGGTTTAGAAAGCTTTAGGCAACCTGTCTGAGAGTCTTATCTGGCGGAAAAAGTCCAGAGAATGTGTTGACAAGATGCTCTTGTTTCATCTGCCAGCTTGTCGTAAGACAAAAGAAGGAAAGAGTAGCCCAGGTAAGGGGGCAATATTGAAGACTTCAAAATGAAAGAAGTTGAGTTATTGGGTCTTGGTCAAGGGAGATTATTTTATTTTTCTGTTCATCCCACACCAAAGGTTGTCACCTTTGGTCTTCTCTGTTTAACTAGAAGAGTGGGGACAAGGTGACACCTATGTTTTTAGGTGTATCTTCACAAATCAAAAGCTTAGCTTTTACCTAAAAAGAGACCATGACTGAGTAAAACTAGGTCAGGCATCTTCAGCCAACTTGAAGTAGGAGAGGGAAAACTCAAAGAA
Source organism: Oxylabes madagascariensis (assembly GCA_013400675.1). NCBI lineage: Eukaryota > Metazoa > Chordata > Aves > Passeriformes > Timaliidae > Oxylabes > Oxylabes madagascariensis. Next base: position 5,704 of record VYZR01017487.1, read on the forward strand.
AGGCTTTTCTCAAAGGAAGAACAACTTCTTAAGTGAGTGGGAAAGTCCCTGGTAAGGTTGTCACCATGAATGTTTCTCTGGTCTAGTGTCTTTCATCACAATAACAGCTCCTCCAACACCAGTTCCATCAGTCAGCAATACCAGTCTGGCTCAACCAGACCTCATCTCTCCTGGGTGCACCACGAGTCTCCCTCAGACATGCTCACTAACCTCTGTCTCTGAAAAGTGTTTTTGCAGTTCCATGGGGATGCTGCCAGGTGGCAGTCCCTTAACACAGCATCCTCCGTCTGGGAATGGGAGTGCTTTTGATGCACAGCTCCAGCATCTGGGGCTTAGCCAGCACTGTGTAGTCCAAACACTGTAATCAGAGAGGAAAGCCCTAGCTCAAAGGCCAGTCTAGTTTTTCCTTGAGATTAATGGTGCTGGAGGTAGTCAGGGCAGGGCAAAAGACAAGGAGGGGTTGGACCCTGCTGCAGTGTTTCTATGTTTTCAAACACACACACTTCTTTTGAATCCCTGCCTTTATATCTCCCAGCTGCTGTTCTGTCATGCAGGCTGTGCAGTCTGTGAGCTGTGCTTGCTGAGGGAGCAGCACCTGGGATATATAAAAAGAAAGTATATCTTCCTTTAAGCAAGGCTACCCGTGCTGTCCTCACTCCTCCACTCCTGTAAGCACTCCTTGCATCCTGTTGTCTTGGCTATGCCTCTGCTCTCTACAACTTAGCAGTTTCTAGGAATGATGGGATACCCCTTTCATTTATCCCAACTCTCTGACTCAACCCACAAGTTTGCAGGTATCAAATGCTGCTTGCAAAGGCTCCCTGCCTTTACTTTCTCTAAGGCTGTGAGGACACTGAACAAAATTAGTGTATGAATTCATGATCATACCCTGATGTATATATGACATGAAAAACAAGGAAAGGCTATTACTAACCCTTGCCTGCCATGGCTCTTTGTAGCACAGACAGAAATACATGCCTGGAAACTTCCCCAGCTTAAAGGCTGGTCCTGTCTGAGAGAGCATACCAATGCAACAATTCCAGTGAGCCATGAGTGCTTTCTCCTGATTGATTTTTGTGTCTCCAAGAAACTCAGTGAGCCCTTGAGAGTAGCACTGAAGAGCAGTGGCTCCATGGCTCCGTGGATGTTTATTTTTGGTAAAGTACTTCTGAGCAATGCCAGTCACCTTCTTGGTCTCAGCCAGCATGTTATGTGAGTTCAGGCTGAGCAGTCTCAGGAAGCAGTGTTTGCCTTGTGAGAGCCCCACTGCTGAAGCTGATTATCCAGGGATTCTGACTATCCACTCTGCGTCATGTACGGAAACAGTCCCAGACTTCGGAAGGTGAACAACAGCACATTGTTATTTCTGTGCTGGTGATTATGGGTTTGGAAGAAGCATCATGTTTGTAATGCATTTCACCTCTGCCTGCTCTGGTCTTTCTACTTGTGAAACCTTTGTATTTGGTTTTCAAGAAAATCTTTCCTTCTCCTTTTGAAACAGCTAACTAAAAAAATCCCCAAGAAATAACTACTGACGTGTTGCCCTTAATTCAAGGGTGAGAGGCTTCCACACTGCCTCCTCCCCCAGAGCAAGTTACACAGGGTTTGCAACAAGGACCAGCTTGTTCACACAAAAGAAGGGTGAGAAACAGTGGAATCTGCCATTTTATTTCTCTTCTCTAAATGAAAACACTTTCTCAGAATTGAAGACTGTAGCAATATTCCTAAGACAGACATGTATTTATCATCACTGTTTGTATTACAGCAAAGGGCTGCAGTTGTGAGTTCAGATGAGGTGTTGCACAAGTGCTCCATGAAATGCTTTAACAACTCAAACAGGAAAGTGCATGTTGAATGCACTTGAAAGTGACAAATGACAATCCTTTCTATTTTTGAGGACCTACTATGTCTCTGATGGCACAGTATAGCACTAAATTTCTCTCAGAGGTCTGAAGGAAAGAAAGAGCATCCATGGGAATCCATGGCCTGTCCTCCACCATAAAATCCTTGCCATTCTTGACATGCAATATGCTCTGGTTTATTCCAGAGGCAAAGTACTATAAAACCAATGTGAGTCCCACAGAATATGATCAGCTGCTTTCTGCATTAGCAGCAGTAAAAGAAAGGTACATTCTATTAAAAACAAGGGAACTCTCCCAGCTTTCTGTTAAAGTGGCAACATTTTGACAAATTTTCCATTCTCCTCAAAGACGCATCCCTAGACACTACAAGGAAGCACGCAGTGAATTGCCATGTGTAGGATCTGCACAAGAGAAAAATCCTACCTATACAGCTCCCTTGTGCTCTTGGCTTTGACAGGCAGCCCTCAGAGGCATGCACAGCAGTGACTGCACCTGTGCATCAACACACCAGGGAAAAGCTTGGCTTCTCTTCTGTCATTCTTGACACATTTCTCAGTGGGGGAGCCTCCACCTTGAGAATGAGGCTCCTTCTGGTGGGCTGGGAGTATCTGTTCCTTGGAAGACTTCCAAAAAAGCATCCACAACTCACCTACAGCAGCTGCCAGAGAAAATGGAGTTCAGACGTGAATACACGTGCATGTGTTGAACACATAGCAAATGGGAGCAGGACCATGAGGAAGGGGGGCAGCAGAACTCCAGGTGGTGGCGCATGGGCCAGCCCCAGCAGCCTGACCTCAGCCAGGAGGGAAGCATCCCACCTCAGGCAACTTCCCGCCCACCATGCTGTTAAACAAAATTATGTTCTAGCTGCATTGAATGTCTCATCAGATCAAATAAGATTTTGAGCTGCGAATTATTAACCCCCATCCTCTGTGAAAGTGCTCAGCTTTCCAGCCTAATGCCTCATGTTTAAACAGCTTATGGAGGAAGTGATCAAGCACAGCTAAGGCTCCTATTAGCCACACATGCTAAAAGCATTGCTTTCTGGACCAGATAGCATAACAAAGTTGTTCTTGTTGCATTTGCTGGATATCTAAGTTACATTTGTGAAACAGCTCATGTAGCTCTTCAAAGCCATTATTGTGCTTTGTCCACATTTCAGGCTGTCTCCAGAGCTCAAAGTGCTATGTTTGCTGCCTTGCCCAAAATACACGTGCCCTGTGTGCAGCAGTTGCACACCTCAGGATTGTGAAATGCTTCACCAAAAAATAAGTCACAGAGGATATTTTCGGAGACACAAAATTGCATTGTTTTTTCTCCCCTTTTATTTGCAGCCAAATCTGCCTGAACATGCTGTCTCCAAAAATTTTAAGATCAAGGAAGAGAGAAACATTGATTAACACTGAATGAAATCCTCTTAAAACATTTGAAATGGTTCTTTGTATAACAATAATGTCATGATTCAGGTTTAATTATGAACTGATTTGACAGGATTATTGTTTTATACTGATCAAAGGAAATTATCAATTTCTTTTAAAAAGAAAATGATTTTTACTTCTGAAACATGAAAATGTTGAGCCCTAAATATGTCACTTGCCTAAAAATTTGATTGTGAAATAATAACAGTCTAATACTGAATTTTAGTAACATGGGAGTTCCTAAATCCTAGGGTTTTTTCAAGGAATTCCTTTTAAAAATATTCAATGAGTGTCATGAGTCATTTCATGCTTTCAGTAGGCTGAAAGTGATATAATAAGGCTCCCATTAAGAGGAATATTTCTGTACCTAACTCATTTAAACTTATTGAGAAGTTTTGGAGTTTAAGCTTGAACTTAGGAATTTGCTGGTAAAATTGCAAACTTTTGTCTATATTTCCTGATAAGAAAGTCCCAAATCATCTGACGTGGTGGTCACTAACAACAGAATATTATGAATAAGGTTTTTTACACAGTAGTGAGCTTTTAAGGTTTCACAAGTTCCGTGCAAGAATGCAGCAATAATTTGAAAAAACTTACACTAAAATCCATGTTTTCACAAATCTGGTTTAAAAGCCCTTATATTTTTGTCATTTAGCTTTGTCTACCCAGGACCAAATATTTTTGTTCCTACACTTCTAGCCAAATTCCACTTTTTGAGAAGTGGAAAGCAGAAAGTTGAGGCAAGTTTGTGTTAAATGAGTGTGTGTGTTTGTGCACATGTGCACACCTGAGAGCAATATGGAGAGTTTCTGTGTTCCCTAGCATACAGACATAGGGGTGAAAAGGAGGCAGGGCTGTCAAAAGTTTTCAAGAAATTGCATTTATCACATCTCTTTCCAATCTGTTTTAAGTATAGCACCATCATGTCTGTCTGTATTTTTGTCCTGCATATGTAAAGTATCTTGGGATCTAGTCCCCTTAAATGAAAGGTGATACAGAAATGTAAAGGATTAGTATCATAACAAAAATAGACACAAGGAATACGGAAAACGTTCCCCACCAGGTTATAACTATGCTAATGCAAGTCAAATCTGGGTCCTTAATTACTTTACCAGAGTTCCTATAAATGCATAGAATTTAACCTCAGAATGTCCTGCCTAGTCCTGTACATATCAAAAAAACCTCCAACAAATCCAACTCTCAGATACATTTCTCAAG
>VYZR01017500.1:1227-13764 GCA_013400675.1 Oxylabes madagascariensis
TCTGGAAAATTGTACATTTGTTGTCCAAAGTAATGTTAATGCGCTCCTGAAATCAAAGTACCAAAGCTGTTGAGGCGTTGTAACAGCCAATGTTTTTGCAGTAATGTTGCAATTATACCACAGTGGCAGCAAGGAATCAGGGAAAATGACTCTATGTGCTCTTTACATTGCTACATTTTTCTGTATTCCCAAGCTGTGCAGTTCTATAGCAATCAGTTTTGCATATGTAGAAACTTTGAACTTGAAGGATAAAGGTCATAACTCTCCACAGGAACTGCAATTTAGCAGTATAAGCCAAAGAAAATTTGTGTCTTAAAAAAAAATTAACAAGTCTTGGCCATGAAACAAAACATGCTGTGTGTTCCAGAGTCACAAAAATATAAAAGTCAAATTTAAGTATCATGTCAGAATAGAAAACACTGGCAGTTTTAAAACATTTTCACAATGTTGTATTAGTAATCCTAGCCTACTTTAAATACCATGTTTTACCATTTTCAAAATGTTGATTCAAGTATGTAACATTTAAAACACACTTAGAAACCCCTATACCGATGACATCCTTGGTTTTGGTCTTCCAAGATTTTCTTACATATTCTACAGCATTGGGCATATTATTACTGTACAAAGAATCAGTGGTGATGTATAGTAAGCACCATGGAAGTGGTTTGAGCCATGCTGCAGCAGTGCTCTGCACAGATACACAGTTTTGGTCTAGAAGAAAATCCATTTAGACAACCGATTATGTTACTTCTGACTTGGATGCAGAATCAGCTTTAATATCTCTATACCCTGTCTCTTCAATTGCATACCTGGCATCTGACACTCAACTTGCATATAAGCAATTCAAACATTAAAGGCTGGAAGGATTTCCTGAGAGGAGCAGCTGAGGTTTGCCTAGTTCAGAGGAGCAGGCTGAGGGACAGCTCTGTGCTCCCTGCAGCCTCCTGAGGAGGGGAAGGGGAGAGGGACATGCTGAGCTGGTGGGAATGGTTCAAAGTTGCACTAGGGAAGGTTCAGACTGGACCTTAGGAAGCATTTCTTTATGAACAGGGTGGCCGAAGTTCCTGGAGAGGTTGTCAATACCTCCAGCCTGTCAAGGGCTTAAAAAGCACTTGGGCAATGACCTTAGTAACACACTTTAGCTTTTGGTCAGGCCCATCCTGGTCAGCAGTTCAGACTAGATGATCACTGTAGGTCCCTTCCAACAGAAATATTCTATTCTTTTTCTGAACCTGTATCCAGACAGACTTGATTTTGAATTAAGTTATGCCAGAAACAACGTGTCTATATTTCAAACACTTTGCATCTGCCTTAAGCATACAAATTAGCAAGATCCTACCCCAAATTCTGCTATATCAGCTTCCAAAGTCTTTTTGCATCAATATATTGTTAACTTCCCTTATCCCTCTTTTTCCAGCATCAGGGACATGCCTCTAACATCCATCACGCTTTAACACTGCAACTCAGCAGAGAACTTTGTTAAGTGAGAGCACAGAGAGGTCTTCACCAAAAATTTACAATGCAGCTTTATTGAACATATTTGCACAGAAAGCTGAAGGCAGGATCTGAAATGGCAGCAAGCCAAAGTATAAAACACTGGATCAGCAAGTAGTTTAGTGACACCCTGGAAAAATGCCACATTCTCTGGCCGTCAAACTGCCAAGTACATGGGACCCTCATTGAGATAAATGTGTCTGATCATATACCTCAGAGCTGTTATTTCTAACCATGAAGCACAACCTGCCTGGGTCTGAAGACAGCCTGAAATAATACATCAAGTCATGACCCTTTGGGAGCCTGTTCATCATTCCAGCAGTAGGAACCTCAGAACAAACAACTGTCAACATGGCATTCCAGTATAAAGAGACGGAATTCCTTGTCTGTTCATCTCCTGGTGTTTTATGAGGAGCAGCATGCTATTTCAAGCAGAAAGAAAGAGAAAGCGACTTACTACCTACCCTTGCCAAGGGGTCAATATAGATTTTGGTGTAAAACAGCTGGTCATCATCATTGTCCTGCAGATTCCATTGCTGCACAATACGATTTATGTACGGAGCATAACCAATAAATCCTGCAACAGCACACACACAGGTTATTTCCATAAAAAGCACCACCCTGCCAAAGCTGTCCACCAACCAGGGCCTTCATTCTGAGTGGTGCCAGTAAAGAAAAAGTATGAAATTAATGCAGCTTGGCTCAAAATCCAGTCTTCTTCCTGAGGTATGTAACAGGTCTGTTTCAAAAAGTTAATAATTAATGGCTATTTTTATACTAATGGTATTTTAAGGAAAGAAATAAATCAAATCTGCCCAGGATGCTTCTGAGAACGCCAAAGTATGATATCAGACTATCACTTTCCCAAGAAGCCCGTCTGTGGAAAAAGATTCATTTTCATCAATCACTTCTTAAGGGCAGAGATGCCTGAATCTAATACTGCCAGAAATGCAATGAGAATTCAACTCAAAACCAATATACACCAAAATAAAAAAAAAAAAAAAAATGCAGGACAGATAGGTGAGGGAAAGAAACAGGGACACTCCTAGATCTGCACACTGAAGGAGTGCCCCAGAAATGACACACTCAGTAGCTTCTACACAGCACAGTGTTAGTACCAGTGCATGCATTAATCAAGTCTGAAATCATTAGCAAAGCTGGCATTTAAAGGCGGATTCCAGAATTCATCTGTCACTGAGATTCCAGGGAGTAGCTCCCACCCCTTTTAGAAGGAGCTGTGTAAGCCATGCTGAGAGGCCAGGCAGAGCTGCCAGCACATCCACCCTGTGTGCAGACATCTCCAGGAAGCAGGCAGCTGAGTTCAGGAATCCTGTGACCAGGCTAAACTGTGCCTATAAATAGCACGTGCTGCCTTGCCCGGGCTTGTGCACTGCATTGTTTCTGCAGCAGTGGGGTCACCCTTGCTCAGCGCCACGCTGCCATGCACAGCTGCCTGCTAGACCCTGACTATATTTATCTGCTTTTACAAGTTATTGCCAAACACACACTGTGCAAATTTGAATGAAAATCATGCCTGAGCACAGAAGAGGAGCTGTTCAAGTGGGGAGGGGAGGAAGATGACAGCATATCCAGTCATCAGTGTTATACTTGGGTAATTCAGGAACAGCTCCACGTGCAACAAGTACAGAAAACAGGTAACACAGATGGGTCGTGTTCAAGCTCAAGTGTTTGAGGACCACACTTGCCTCCTGAGTTCAGGAATCGTTTTCCACTCCGGACAACAGGATACTTGTCAGCCAGCCTTTTATCTGGCCAAATTAGTCCATCTGCTGCAAACACCACTTTGTGATTAGTTTCCTGAAATTTCTTAAGCAGTTCTTCAGGGCCGCCGGCAAAGATAACATCATAGCTGAAAAGGAAAGAAAATACATCCGTTAGGTTAGTTTCCTTCTAATGTTTCTGTGTTCAAAACAAGTCTTTGGACTATTCAATTTTAAAAGTCAAACAGCCCTTTCATTCTGAAAAAGGACTCAATTAAATCATATTTAACCACCACGTAAAAAAGTCAATACCTTTCTAGGAGAGAAACTTCAATCAGTACTACTTATCCAAAGCAGTTTCCCCTTCTGCTTTTTAGTCTTCCACATTTTGGCCATTCTTTTCTTTCTACATTTTGCTTATCTGAAATTGATTTTCCTATTCCAGGTATTTTGCTTATGCTTTTAAGAACAATAATTGAAAATATAAAACTTTAAAAGATGAAAAGTAGGACTGAAAGATGACTTAGATGACTTTCACTGGGAAAACCTAGATGATCTTGTTCCTAAATACAACAGCACTGACTCTTCTAAAAAGTCTTATCAAGAATGTACTTAGATCTCAATGAAGTCTTGTTGCCCATAAAAAGAGTATCGCATCCTGACAAGGCATAGATTTCCCATTCAACCTCTTTAATGTGCTGAAGACTTAAAAGGCTCAAAGCCTCACAATCACTATTTATGAAAAACCTTATTTATGCCTTTGAGTTGAAACTCCTATCGAGGATAAAGGCCTAGAAGTGGAGGGCTCATCTTTGGCTGTTACACACAGCTGAAGGTCAACAGTGTGCCAAACCAGAACAGAACCTGCCTGGGTTTGGCCAAGGTCCTGTAAGAATGGAGCATCCCAAGCCTGGTGGTTTCTTGTGGCTGAACCAAATCTAAATCACTGCCTGGCAAGCACAGGGGGTTGGGAACACAACCAAGCAAACAAACCAATCCCCCCCAAAACGGGCAAGGATGCCACACACTAGACCAGCCTGCTCAAAGCCCCACCCAGTCTGGCCTGGAACCCAGAATTTGCCAGGGATTGGGCATCCACAGCTGCTCTGGATGACCTGTGCCAATGCCTCCCACTTCAAGGTTCACTTTACACAGCACGAAGAATGTCCCAGTGAAATTGGAATCACATCACAGATTAGTCACTGGCTGAAGCAGCAAAATATTTTAATGGCAGCATGTCAGCCTTGCAGTTTCCTCATCTGAACGCAGGAATATTCTTATTCTACACATGTACCTTAGAAATTAAAAATCATCAGCCCTGATAACAGGCAAAGGAACAGTAGAGCTACCAAAAACCAAGGTCTAACCTTGACCAAGACTTTTCTTGCACAGCCTTTTAGCTGGGCTAACTAGGACAGCAGTACCCCCACCTGCAGTACACAGAACATTTTGCATTGCAATGGATTACCCAGCAATACTGCCAACCAATCCACCACTACTGACTTATGGTACTCCTTTATTACAGCTCTGAAATTATTCAAGATGTCTTTTCTTCAAAGAGGATTTCATGAAATTGGCCTAAGAGAACTGAACAGCTGGCTTACAAATGTAAAAAAAGATTTTCACCACAAAGCAAAGTATGAACCCTGGAGAGGATGTGTGTTATGTAGTCTATATAAGTAAGTGGTTTCTGAAAACTCTGCTATGTTTTTCTGCAAATTTGGCAGAAGTACGCAAGAAAGAAATTGTACATTTTGGACCTTCCCCAGTTTCACAAAAAATGCCTGTTTCTGCCCAAGTTTACAGGAATACCCTTCACTCTCTTTTCCATTCAATTTCTGTAGCCCGACTCAATGCCAGACCGAGCCTGTAGAACACACAAGGAACAGGAGACACGTTGAAGACAGACAAAAAGAGATCTGTCCGAGGCTTTAACTTAATAGCTCATGGCAGGCTGTGCTTCTCCTCTGTGATCAGGGTAGTGCTGCTGCTGCTAGGACTTACAGCTGCAGGAAGGAACCAAACACCCTGGAACATTGCTTCCAAGGCCTGTCATTCTGTGAAAGAAAGCCAAAGTTGAGCAACATGCTGGGCCAGCCAGCCACAGGCTCTCCTTGTGAAAGGGATATGCTACTTAATACACAGTTATAAAAAAAGCACAGTTCATAATCCTAAACCCAGAGCTGAGCTGCTAAACTGCAATGGATATTATGGAGCCCTATTAATCCAGCAGGAACCTACACTTGCCATTAATGGTCAAGGCTCTCTGTTTTGTCAAGAGGTGACTTACTGTCACCACACCTCTTCCTGGGCAGGACCTCCACCAGCCTTCTGCCCTTGCTGACAGTATCCTCATCAGCTGCTTTATGAGGCTCCCACTTTTCTCTCCATGCAAAAGGAAAACTTCTTAACACCTGTAAATGCATCATTTGCCTTGTTTACTGCTTTGTTAGATTCCATTTGGCCTATTCAGACTTCACCTCCTGCTGTAAGGGAGGATTCACTTCAGGACTGCACCACGAAGACCATCACAAAACAGGTCCCAAGACTACCCTTGACAGTTTATATTGTATTAGGGGTGACACAATGACTTGCTTTAAACAGGACTCCAAAATTTGACAGGGAAAAAGAGTGTGGACGTATCCAGGAAAAAGCACGCTTCCTTGGCAACCAGGAACAGCCCAGATACTTTTATTTATTCTTCACAAATCCTTCCAATTAAGTAGAAAGCAAGGGAAAAAAAAAAAAAAAAAAAGAAAAAGAACAAAACAAACCCCAGAAAGTTTCCACAACGTAATCCCATTTCCTGAAGCTCCCAGATGGCAGATGCTTGGGACTGGAATCCACCCCTCCGTCCCTCCCTCTCTTTTGCAGCAGCAAAGCATCCTGGCTATGCCCCCTGCACTCCCAGCGACACAGGGTAACAGCAGCAGAGACTCAGGTGCTCTAGGACTGCCCATGCAATTTTTGCATCCACAACTTTAACAACAGGAACTTGCTACTATAGGAACTGCAGGGTACCAGCTCAAAATGCAAGTGAGAGAGTGCCTGCTAGTGACTAGCAATGTCACATAACAAACACAAAACTGTTCTGTCACTTAGACTGTGTCCTCACCAGGATCACACCTTAACCATTTTGAGATACAGAGAAAATATAATTATCCCTTGGTTTCTCACAAACGTTTAAAAAATAAAACAAAACAAACAGAGAGGTTTCAAAATTCTTCCATGATACAAAGAGACGTCTGTGGGAGTTCTGGATGAACAGTCACAGCACCAACCAATTTATCCAGTCTACATTGGCCATTAGCCAGTTCAATCTGAAATGGTCCAAAATAAACCAGAAGTTAGCTCAAGCGAAAACAAGCCTAATTTAAATAGTGTTCCATCTGCAGGCATTTTGCTATCTACACATAGGCACAAGCTGTCCACAGAAGAAGCTCAAACTATTTCCAGAATTTTGAGCCATATAACAAACTGCTGAAAAAAAACCCAAAAAACAAAAAAACTGAGTTTGTTAAGTAAACAGTTCCCTAGAAATTACTCGCCTAGTTACAGTAAGCAAACCAGACATTTCCTTTCCCTACCCCCAAGATTAATATTCCAAATGCTTCACAATGAATATAATAAAAAACATTTGAAGAAGAAAGGAAGTTCATGACATTTGTCTTTTCCAAACTTACTGCTACATTGATCAGTGTTTCAATTGCAAACCAGGATTTCTGGAAATGAAAAAGCTCATTAGAATTAAAATACAATGGTAGAATCAGCTAACTGGTTTTTTCTCTCCTGTCTGGAATCAGTTCCACCAGCTTCAACTAAATATGTACTTGGGATTTCGGACTTCAGGAACTTGGGAAGCCTTAAATGCTGTGACTTTTCATGGAAAGAAAGATAATGGCTTTTGCACTTTGACACACATGATCCTCTGTACTCTCTCACCCGTGCTAACAGACAGCCTGCCCCTCCAGAGAGTAAATTATAGGGAAAAACTTGAGCTAGACCTTTGTACCAATGTGATACTAAATTTGCATATTTTACCACATAAGAAGAAAATAGTTATGAATTAGGACAATAAATTGAGAAACAAAGAAATTCAATGTAAGTAGAAAACATTTGGGAAATGTTTGATTCATCTGAGCTTTAGCACAGAACAAAATTTTTGAAATTAATCTTTTAAAGTTTCAGTTCTTGTATGATTAGTAGGACAACACTATGAACAAACACATAATCTATTTACTTTTAGAAAGATTATTTTTCCACTTAGGAAATGCAAAATTGAATAAGTCAATAGGAAAAGAAATTCAAGAATTGGATATGTACCGCCAAACTAGGTAACTTTTACAGACCTAAGCATACAAAAATAATATTCAGCATAATAAGCATTCCTTATAATGCTTATTTATAAATTAGTGAAAATTATTTAGATTTTTTTTTTTTGCTTTCTAGGTATTTCTTTTACTCATCACAGGAGGTAAAACTGGGACAGAAAATTAAGTAACATATTTGAATTTTCTACCAGTTTAATGGGCTACTCCAACTTTCCCAAAGCGTTAACTTATGCAAAACAACAAATTAACTTTCCATAAAATACCAGTGTGCAGCCACTTTGCCTTGTGATGATGTCTGCTGTGCAAATCCTGACAAGCTCCTGCCTTGAAAAAGTGTCCCTAAATTTCTTCAACTGTCAAATTTTAAATAAATCAAGCAGGCTGAAAGCTGAAAGAGAATTCTGGAGCAGACATTCCAACATGACGTGGTACCAGCAGCATGGGTAAACTCCTACATGACTCTCTCCAAGCTCACACTCAGCCACCTCTCTCCAAGGCTGCCTGTCAGCAACTGGAGCTTCCTCTCCCTGATTCCAGACCTGGTCCCACACCTTCCTTGCAGTGATTATTCCAGAGCTGTGACCCTGCTCTGGTTAACATTACCAGGGAAGAGCCTGGTGCCTGCTGCAAGCTGGATTCTGAGCTACTCTGATCGTGCTGCTGTCACAGGAGGAAAATAAGAGGAAGAGAAAAAGCAGAGGGAAGCAATAGAGAAAGTGTGATTTGAACTCGTTTGAGCTCTGAGCTTTCTGTGACAGGGAGAAGCCTATCTGGCCTCCAGGGAGGATGTTCAAGCATAGCTGTGCTATGAGCTGTGATCTGGCACCTGCAGCAGTGCTCTCCATCCTTCCATCACACAGAGAGCACAGGCACCAGCCTACATCTGACACCAACACTCTTGTTTCAGTTCTGTAACATGTAGAAGTTCTCCTGTTAAATGCTTTCCTCAGGGAGCCATTTCCCAGCTTCCTCCATATCACTGTTACTTCATGAAACAAGATTATGCCTCTGGTCCCCACTGGACACTTTACTTCTGGAGCTGCTTTCGCTCCCCCTCCCATCCACACTCGCAGTCTGCAGCCACATCCTGCTCTCACTGCAGCTGAACAGGGACAGGATAATGCTTGCCTAAAAGCCTGTCTGCTCCCAGCAACATTTTTTTACCCCCTGGAGGCAGCACAACTATGAACAACTCTTACATCTGTAAATCTGTTAAACAGCAATGATTGCTCCAAAAGCAATCTACTATTTTTATGAATGAAGAAAAAAAGACACAAACTCTCTCAAAGCAGCAAAGAACAAAAGCATCATGCAACTTTCAGCAAGTCACAGCAGCTACTTTTTCATGTCTACCCAAACTAAAACATAAAGACAAGAAGCCAGGTTTGCTCACCATTCAACAAACAGTACAACCAAGTCCTCTTGATCAGCATAGCTCTCAATGCCTTCTTTCAGCAGTCGAACTTTCTGCCCTCCACCAATAGAGTTGGGCAGCTCACCACCTTTCCATTCTTCACCTTTTCCAAGAACCTGGAAAAAGGGGGGGAAAAAGCTCTTTTTGCTCATACCCAAACCCATGAGGCTTTTTTAAAGCGGACCTTTATTGAAAACAGATGCTAAAGCAGAAGCGACACATTAAAGCGTAGCAAGCCAGCATCCTAAGTTTTCCATGTCTGAAGCAACATTCAGCACAATGACATCACTGCAAAAACATGAGAGAGACATTTCTTAACCAAATAAGAATCAAGCAATTGCCTGCTACTGCCGTTTACTCAAATGTGTCTCCTTCAGAAAAAAAATAGAAAAAAAAGCAAAGGATTGTTTCAAAATTTGTATTAGAAAAACATTCTGAATGAGACTTTTAAAATTCAGTAACATCCCTTTAGGCACAGGAGGCACAAAAGACCTTTGTGGATCAGGTATAACTAATTGAAATTGCAAGTTTTTGTAGAAAAAGGGAAGGATAGGCTTCCCAGTACACAGCTCACTGCTAAAACTCAGTTTAACATAAAACTCCTCCCCTGTCAAGCACTATAGCAGATTACATGTCAAAAAAGAAAAAAAAATCTTTGTGTTTTGAACATAATGTTTTTGGAACATGTAAAGCCTGGAAGAATTACATGGCATGATGTTTTGGACAAATCTGCAAAGCTAAAAGATATATCCAGAGCTCAGGCTGCTCAGGTGCTCTAGTACAGCTTTATCATATTAGGAAAGGTTCTCTCAGTCCTCTAAATTCAGTGGTAGAAGTCAAAGACCCAAATAATTTCTTATTTATAGTGCAGTCACTGTGGTAAGTAAGCAGAAAAATTTCATAACAGCATCTGAATTCCTGGATTTTCTCTTGGCAGAACCAATTTGTGGGGAAAGTTTAGAAGGTTAGTGCCCTCCCTTTTTCCCAGGGTCACGCAGAGGCCAACCTAAGTACGTGACACACGGAGGCTCAGAGCAAGGCAGAAAAGGCTGGCAAGAATGATGGAAACACACTGTCCTCTCAGAAATTACAGGTTCCTGGGAAACAGAGAGAAAATTTCAGTTGTGACCCTCCCTCCTTGCAGCAGTGTTCCAGCCTTGTTTCAGGAAAGAGATCCAAAGCCCTTGAGTGCATGGAGCTCCCAGAGGCGTTCATACAAACACAATCGGCCACACTGAAAAAAGAGGCTCCGTGACAAACAGTGACAGAACCTGTGAGTGAGGAGGATGCTGGCCATGACGGCTACAAACCTCTAAAGCAGCTCCTAAGGCAGGGGCAGCACCTCCCTCCCATGGTGCTTCAGAGGGGCACCAGCAGGTAAGCAAGGGAGAGCAGCAACTGCCCCTCCTGCCCCCCGGCTCTGCTGCTGTTCCCTCTGTCCCAGCACACCATGGAGCTAAGGCAAGGTCAGCTACCACTGACTGGCTCTGTTTTACAGCATGGACAGCACGAATAGTTGGTACAAAACACACCATACCTTTACTGTGTAGTTGAAATGCTTTGCAGTTCGCATGAAACGGTGAAAGCCATCAGTTTCTTTAGTTGCTACAGTAAAGACTAGAAGTTTATCTGAGGAAGAAAAGGAAAAAACATTTATGAATATGCTTTCAGGGCACAGTT
Source organism: Oxylabes madagascariensis (assembly GCA_013400675.1). Taxonomy (NCBI): domain Eukaryota; kingdom Metazoa; phylum Chordata; class Aves; order Passeriformes; family Timaliidae; genus Oxylabes; species Oxylabes madagascariensis. Next base: position 11,868 of record VYZR01017500.1, read on the forward strand.
TGTAACATAAAATGCAATGAATAGCACTAGCTCAGGATGACTTTCTGTATCTCATTCAAAGAGAGGAGACAAATACACTGCCACAGTATAGGTGTGAGACATTACCAAACAACAACTGCTGTGGGCAAGGTGCTGTGTTTTAAATTATCCTCTGGAAGATGAAGCAACTAAGTCTATCTACTCTGTAAACAACTAGCTCAAAACACAAAAATAAAGCCAATATGACTCCTGGACAGGAAGAAATCTTCAGAACAAAAACAACTTTTCAGTCTGAGTCAATCCTGTTACCTGTTACCATAGGACTGCGTGGTGGTAAGAGAACTTCACCCAACCCCAGAAGGTCCCCTGAAAGCCAATGGCGCACACTCTTCATGAACAAAAAAACCCAACCAATGAAACCAATCCCCCAACAGTGTTTGGTGCTTTTAAGTCCTTGGGCAGAAACAAAAGAGCAAGGAGTTTGCTTGGTTGGTTTTTTTATTCAGAACATACATACATTACAGCACTGCTAATTTTTCCCTCTTACTGCACACAGGCAAGTGATCATGCAACCAATTTCCTCTTCACATTCCAGGGCTTTTAACACAATTCAAATGGGGTCATGAATTTCCACTAAATAGCTTCCCAATTAAACTACTGAACAACATTTAGAACCCAAAGCAATATGCTGCATATTGAAACCAAAAAATTTGAAGCTATGAGAAGGCTTTATCCCTATCTAAAATCAAGTGTTTAATCAGACCAGCCTGAATGCCAAGGTACATTGCTGTTTCCCCAATTCAGGCTAAGTTCAAGCAACAGCTGCCCTCTAAACAGAGCCCATGAGATCAATCCTTACAATAAAATAAAATTCAGCACCTATGATGAGTATTCCAGACAAAGTGCCTGTTACTGCATTACTTGCCAAAAAAACATCCTCTGGATTTACCTTCCTCAATCCAGTAACATGTGCAAGAAGTGTCTGCTATGGAAAACTTTCCTATTAACTCTTCAGCCTTGTCCACCAGCACAGGCTTAGCAGCCTTCAGACACCCAAGACATCATCCTGAGTGTATTCAAACCACTCATCACTCCCTCCCCATTTTGTTTCATGTGACACCAGCAAAAGTTAACACAGAAGATGATGACCCAGTTGCCACATTGTAGAAGAAATGCACCTTGCAACTTACTCACATGATGCTCTGCAGCCAATACCTCAAGTGTATTGACTCAGTGAGGCAGAAATACCTGTCAGAATACAGACACAGTTTGTAGAGAGACATAACAGGTTGCAGAGAACCCTCTGTTCTAACGAAATTCAAGTCTGTCTGAAGTGGCCACAGCAGACAAACTCTGCAGACCAGTCTCAGGTGGCACTTGTATTGTTTCCACTGAAACACAGCTCAGATTCAGCCCAATGTCACCTCCAGAACATCCTGCCAGCTCTGACAGTAGCCCGGCTCAGCAGCAGCTGTACTGGTGTACACAGGGTGGAGCAGGGATGAGACAGGCACATGTGACACTCTCCCTGCTTCTGCTCTCAGTTTAGGGGTGTTCCTGACTCAGGTGGTGTTTCTGCAAATCGCAGAACACTTGATCTGCTTTGTGACCTTGCTCTTCCCTAGTCACTCCTTGACCAGATGTAACCTTAAAGCAGTGACAGCACCCTGTGCCCAGAACCTCCACAACCAAAACCACTCTATGCCTAGAGCAGGGCTCCTGCAGTTTTATCTGATACTGCCCAAGTTCCCCGGCTACAGACAACATTTCTACCTGCCCTGCCCACTACACACGATTTTGTGGATTTCTCTCACATCCTGCTCTTGTTTTTTGGTGGTGGTTTTGTTTGTGTTTTTTTTTTTTTTTTTTTTTTTTTTTTTTTTTTTTTTGGTTTGGTTTTTTTTTTTTTTTTTTTTTT
>VYZR01017520.1:0-22686 GCA_013400675.1 Oxylabes madagascariensis
AAAAACACGTTTGGAAAAATGAGAAATTAGGTTTTACCTTTTCTCCTCTCACAAGTCTTTTTCTTTTGCCTATTCTTTTTCTCTTCTAAAAAACTCCAATACCCTGAAATGCCTCAGTTATCAAGATGGTTCACCCAGGGTCTGCTAAGGTGATGAGGTGGAGTTGTCCATTCCCCTCACTCGAGGAGGCAGACATTAGGTGGACAGAGTAATTCAGTTACAGACAATTAGATAATTGTGATACAATTCCTGCAACTGGATTTATTTTCTTGTCTCAAGACAAGGTCTTGAAATAGAAAAAAATGAAGAGGGTTGGGTGGCTTCACCTCATCTAAGGGTGTCTTCACTGGAGTGCTGTCAGATTTGAGTTCAGTTGGTGTGGTACTCGTTGCACCTGGAATAAGAACTGGTACTTTTTGATTTTTGTAGAACATAATCTCCTTGTTCTCCTTCTGTTGAAGTGCTCCTGGCAATAAGTACCTCAGTGTCATGGCCTGCCAACACTGGATGTTGAACAAAACGCAACTTTTAAAGCTAAGATAATGCAAAAGCATCCTGAATCCTTCCAGCAGACTCACTTCTGTTCTAATAAAAATGAAATAAATATAATAAAAATGCCTTGGCATTTGAGGGAAACCCTCGAAGTGCATGGTATTATGTCCTTCAGTGTTTTTATCACAGGACATGGCAGACACCTGTACACTGATTTGTTGGGCAGGGCAAACAGCCCAAACGCGGAATTAACATTTGTTCTCGCCAACAAAACCAGAATCTGACAAGAAAAAGTTATATCTCAGACCTTATTAACTGAATAAATGCTATCACCACATTAATAAACACCTTCCTGCTCTCAGACATTTCCCTCAGTATCCCTTTTAGCCCACCATTAACTGTCCCAAGGCAACAAACAGAGTTTGGAGAGTTCCCCCCTGCCCTGGGATGGGCTCCAGCAGTGACCCCACCATCCCTGGGGTGACCAGTGGTGGCCCTGCACAGTCACACCCTGGCTCTGGAGGCAGCTGCTCCCCAAAGTCCCCCTGGCAAAGGTCAGGACACCTGCCCGAGCCCCCAGGTTTGACCAACACCCCCAGGGATGGGGTTACAGTGACTCCAACATCACCCTAATCAACAAAATAGGAGCTCCTGTTCATCAACAGTTAATCACAGCACTTCACTTGTCTCTAAGTTCCTTCAGTTGCCTTGACAGATGAGAGCACAATAATATAAATAAGAAATGACAGTTTACCAAAGAAGGTTAACATAAGGTCCCGACCTTTTTCTACTTGACTTCTGCAGCTTATTCATGTGTGAAAACACACTTTTGTAGTTGTAGCCTCAGCATCCCTTACAGATCTGGACTTGTGCCAACAACTGAGCTTTAAAATTACCATTTAAAATACCATTTAAAATGGTATTTATGTTCAGAAAATACCATTTCTGCATTTTGCAATGCTTGAGTAGAACTGCTTCACATTAGAATAAAATATGAAACGAGGATATCTCTGCATTTCACAGCCTATCTCGCTGACATGGTGGTACCTCTGCTCCACAAACAAGGAGGGGTTGGACACACACTCATTTCCCCTCCCTTCCCAAGACCAGGTCACACCTTTCTGAGCAAACCCACCCACGGCCCCTGCCCGGGCTGCCCCAGGAACACCACACGGATGCAGCACAGGGCACAGCATCAGCCTGACAGTCCTACACCAGTAAATGTCAAATATTAATTTGTCACATTATTTGTGCAGTGATTTAAAGCCAAATCCCGTCTCATCATTCATTTCCATCAGGCGCACGAGGAGCGGGAGGGAAGCAGGAGCTTTCTGTCACAATCTGTAATGCCTACGCCAGGAGCTGCCAGGAAATATTTCTCTGTCAGAGAAGCAAACTGAAGTTCTGAGCGTGGAGGCTGAGGAGTGAAAGCTGCAGTACAACATGGAGATAATTAGTTTTGAAAGGCTAATCAGGTCACTGCTCTGGCTGGCATTTCTCTGGAGATGCACGGGCCTTCAGCTCAGCACATCTTGCCCCTCGATACCAGAATCCCTCACCAAAGTGAAGGAAGACTTTACAAACTACGCAACTCTGAATTACACATCCTGCTGTAAGAACCCCCAAACAGCCAGAAAAGATCCCTACAAATAGCCAGGAAATATCCCTACAGCCCTTGGATCAGGATAGATCCCACAGCACGGGGCGTCCCAGGCTGTGCTGCTCAATCTCCTTCCCCACGTGGGTCCAACCAGCCACAGAATCACTCAAGAAGGGGAAGGTTTAATCAAAGCCACAGCAATAACTGTTTTAAGATTCTCTCACCTATTTTATGCTGCTGTCTTGTGCATATTCATGGAGCCTTGTGTCTTGCACACACCTTTAACACCCTAGAAGGTGGAGATGCTGAGCATTGTCAGCTCGCTCAAGCTGTGAAATCAGGCCTTTGGGTCTCCAAAAAAAATTGCTCACAAACCCCCAACAATGCTTGATCAAAAGAGCAGTGCTCTTCAGTACATTGTTGGTTAGTGAATTTTTATCCACTTTCCCTTCCATTAGCATTAAACAGCTACAAATGACTAAAAAAATATTTTCAAAAGCGCAACGGTTCTTTCCTGACATCCTTCCCTTTTGTCAGAAGGATGCTCTATTTTGTTTCTGAAAAACACGATCAATCTTTCCAGTCATAATGACTCGCTGAATAAAATCTCTGCTACTTCCATGCTCTTTTCTAACAATACACCTTATTTGTACCTTGGCTTATAAAAAAACCCCACACACTGATCGATCATTGCAGGCACCAGTGAAATAAAGCCAACCATGAGACAAATAATGGGAGCAGAACAATCGTGCACATCTATTTAACGCCTGAGTTTAGACTAAGGGATAACATAAAGCACAATGATGCTGTAAAGGCAGAAAGAACGGAACAACCAAGAACAACAATAAACTTTATCCCTCCAAAACACCACTGGTTAACCTGAATGAGGAGCTGTTTTACTCCCACCTGCACAAATGACTCCTCTGAGCAATGCAGAGGCATTAATACAACCCCAGTTCACGCCCTGGAAGACCTTCCAGCAGCACACACGGTTTTGTTTGAGAGCTCACTTTTCCCTCACATAGTAACCAACCCCTGAGTTACTCATATTGTAACACCTGATGGCCAGAACTTCACTGAAACTGGCCTCCTTGCAGGTCAGCACAGCCAAATTCTCACTGTCATTGTCACCTCTGCAAAAGTTCAGGTGTGTTTAGTGACACCACCATGTTCACTCTGTGCTATGACTTGAGCGCTTCCAGTTCATCGTGTATTTCTATTTTTGCCTGAAGATTTTAAAAAAATGGCTTCAAAACAGCTAGCAATATATTTCCTTGCAATTCCTGGTCAGATAAAATATAGAACAAAAATCAAATACCTCAAGCTCTGTTTGAGTTTTTAAAGACCATCCAAATGCTAGAATTTAAAACGTATTGTAAAAATTGAATTGCACAGAAGGAGCACTAATTTGACTAACTTATTAAAATAGGACGAGTCTAAAGGAAAAATGACGCTTGCATGCTAAGGATTACGATGAGTAGGAGTCCTGCTTTCAAAAACCTGGGAGTGTGGACAACCTTTATGCACTGAAAGCAGTAAGCAGTCATCAAAACACAGACCTGTGCACTGGCTCGTGGGCATATTGCCAGTCAGTCCCCAAAAGAGGTAAGAGAGGTGAGGTAGCAGGGATCTGTGAATCATAAATGATATTCCTGGGCTGAGCTCTCCAAAGGCCAAAATGAAAACATGGAGGACTATAATGAAACACTTCAATCAAAATAACATAAACCGTCTACAGCTTATTTACATTGTCAGCTGATAGGTTGCCATAGAAAATAATTCCATCATCTTTTAGCAAAAAAAGGAGTGCAGCCAAATAAATTATAAAATTAGGATAAATCATATGACCACAGGCAAAAAATACAGTGCTTTATGCAAACCTTGTAAAGGAGTTGGACAATGGTAAAATGAAATCTTGGAAGAAAGGAGTTTGTGAGATACTGTGCAATGGGAAAAGCCAGAGAACACAGTTTCTTGTGAAAAGATGATAATACAGTTCAAGAAAAGCAGCCCTGTGATTAAAAAAATATCATCACTGTTGCATTCCCTCAGGAAGAGGGAACTGCTCTGGCATGCAGCGCAGCACACCTTGGGTACCCAGCACCTGACCTTCTGCAGCGCCTGATGATGCACAAAATGTAGTGACTGTAGGTCAACACATCATCTGGGCTTGTTTACGCCCACTCTGTTTGCCAGTGCACCTTTAGGAAGTCTGACCATAATTCATTATGTGTTCTAACATAAGTTTCTTCATAAGAACGAATTTTACCCTATAATGCACTAACTAGACTTAAATTTCCCCTACGAAAAAGACAAATGGGTTTACATAGCATGTGGTTTTAAATCCTTTTTCATTCAGCTAATCTCTAGCTGCGGAATTGTGACTGAAGTGTGAAAATGTATGTGTATTTTCTGATAAGAACCATTTTGCTTCAGAGACAGATGAAATATTATCAAGCATATACACTTTCTTCAAGTTTTTAAACTGATGACGGAAATCCCATAATCAGAACATGGCACAGCCAATCCAGGTTAAGCGATAACATTTTTTCCAACAAAATAAAACAAAGCCCCAACGCTTTGAAGTGTTCTTACGGTTACATCTTCATAATCCAGACATGAGGAGATCTGCACTCTCGACAACTCTGAGCACACGCTCTTCAGCTGGCTCCACATAAAAGCCAGCATTTCCTTCCCCTTCCTGAGTCTGCTGATTCCTTAATAGCAGTGAGACATGGCAGAGAGCATTACCTCCACAGGATTTTCCATCTTCCCCCAGCTTGTGGCCAGCTGGACACTTGCAGTGGTAGCTGCCGATGGTGTTGCAGCAGCGGTCGTGGCAGCCCCCGTTCCCCGTGGTGCACTCGTTGACATCTGCCAGGAGAAAGCACAAGCAACCACTGAAGGGTGGGCACTGACCACTCTGCCTGAAGATCTGAAGACAGTGGAGCCTGACTGATCTGAAAAAATGAGAAAGTTTCTGAGATAAACAGCTCAGGATCCTGAAGCAACCCCAGAAGCAGCGACTCTCGGCTACGCTGCTGAGCCCTTCCAACCAGGCTGTGCCAGGGGAGGTTTAGATTGGGTAGCACAAAACATTTCCTCATTGAAAGGACTGCCAAACACTGGAATAGAGCACCCAGGGAAGTGGTGGAGTCACCATCCCTAGAGGGACTTAAAAGAGGTATCAAAAAATCAGTTGGAAAACACCTCTAAGATCCTGGAGCCCACCCATTAGTGGTTGCGGCACCTGGGGACATGGTTTAGGGGTGGGCTCGGCAGTGCTGGGTTAATGGTTGGACTCAATGGTCTTAAAGGTCTTTTCAAGCAAAATGATTCTGTGATTCTAAGGGCTGCAAGGGTGGGATTTTCCTCCTCCCCTTCTGCACAAGGTGAGTGCAGAGCCCACCGGGCTCTGGCTGCAGGCTCTACTCAGGTCTCCGACTTCCACCTCTGGAACAACCTCTATACAGTCATTTCCAGCAGCATCACTTGGGTATTAGGGTGCTTCTAGAAGCAGTGGCAGAGATGAGAAACTTTTGAAAGACGGTAGGATTTTAGGTCAAATATGGTCCGGCTTTCTGTCGGGTGCTGTTGTCTACACACCTGACTTATTCACATTGTAAGCTGGTGTTTTCCTGCATGCAAAATAGAACTTTACACATTACAAATGAAGAACATTAAAGAACTAAATGAAAAAAAAAAAAAGTAAATAGACAGCAAGTGGCAGAGAAAAAAATCAATAGCAAAGACATTCACTTACATATCTACTTAAATACCCTACATAAGAAATTTCAAAGAAATATGATAGAAGCCATCAGGCCAGCAGTGCTGCTCTGCTGAGCAGCAGCAGAGACAACAGACAGTACGGAGGTGATTTCCAAAACAGAACATTTGTTCAAAGGGGATGGCAAATGTAACAAGCCCAGCAGGTATTTGCTGCACTGATTCCATGCACACTGAACTTGGGAAATGCCTTCTCATTCACTTTGCTCTCTGAAGTGCTCATGTCCCACACACACACCCAGTCCTGCAGGGCAAGGGCAAGCAGGGATGGACCTGTGTGAGAACAACGTGCTCTGGGGGGCATGGCTTCAATTTTTGGATAAATGTCTTGATCTACCCTGGTGGCAGAGCCAGGGCTGAGGGGACAGCCCACCTCCTCAAAGCCCAGGCGGAGGTGACAGATCTGACAGGCCTTTGGCACTGGGAGGGAGCTCACATTCCTTTCAGGTCAGACAGCAGGAAAGTCAGGAGGAGGAGGATTAAGCAGCAGAAGATAAGCATCATCACGACTGTAAAAACCACAGGCAGTTACTTCGTATTAGTGGCACTCCTCATTCCCAAGGGGGAAATGAGGCCTTTAAAAAAGCCATTTAATTAGTTTGTAAAGAAAAATAATAAAAAAAAAGAATTTCACATTCATGCAAGAGAGGTGAGAGCCTTTCAACTGCAACCCTTCGGTGTTAAAGACTAAGATTTACCAAGGTTTGTTAGTTCTTTGATGAGCTCAAGCTTCACTTGACTGGTTCATTTCTGATCCTGGCTAAAAGCCACAGGTTAAAAGAAATTTTTGAGGAGGTTTCAGACTATTAAAAAGCTAAAAGAAAAGTGTACCGTGAAACACCAACGTTTGCTAAAGCGTAGATGAAGAGGCACAAACCCACTAAAACCATCTCATTTCTCTACAGCGTTAGATTCAACGCAATGACCGACAAAATTATCATTTCTCTGTCCTCCCTGATACTGGAAAACACTGTCAGGCTATATAAAAAAAGAAATAAAATTCAGTTATCTCAGAGCTACACAACAAACCAAATCCGAACCCACGTGAAGCCAAAGAGGCTCTTCTCCATTTCACGGGAACGCGACTTAAACAGAAACTTCTCCCCGAGAAAAACACTCCCCCCCTGCTTTAATCTCCAAAAACAAACGGCACCAAAATAAGAACGTGCGTCTGCTCGCTTCTCCTCGGCAAGAACATATGACAGGAGACAGATTTTGGATGAGTTCCTCCGAGCGCTGGGAGGAGGCACGCGAGCGCTCGGCGCCGCGCACGGGCCCCTTCCGAGGGATTCAGTGCCCCCAGCTCGCAGACATCTTGATGTGCCTCGTGCTAATAAACAGTAATGAGCCACATAATGACCCGGCTCCACAGCCTCGACTTCTATTTATACTAGCAGGATTGAAAACTAATAAAAACTCCTTGCTCTTTTTATTTGCTTTTTTTTAAAACAAAATTAAACTTTGTTCTTTAGCACCCACAATGCTAACGTGACCTTCTGGCGTGAAATATTGACTGTGTGTGGTGGTCTAAGATATACAGCCCGATTTATTAACACCAGTGTCTGTATTTAGAATCAAAATATTGGAACAAAACCTTTCTAGCTGAGGAGCTCATCATTATCCCCTTGATTTCACCAGGGTGTAATCCATTCGGAAGTGTATAGTGCTGGTGCATGCTAATATATATAGGAAGTTTCTCCTTTGATTGCAGAGTGTTCCTGTTAGCAATTAAAAAATCTTTTCCTTCCTTGTTCAGCATAAAATGCTGTGGCCCAGCTATTGGTGCTGCATGACTGAAAACCTCATTTCCTCCTTCTTCTACCCCTACCTTCTTAATGCTCTGTCCAGGATTTCCCTGTCTCTGCCTTAATATTTGTTTTCATCTTTCAATGAAATGTTTTCATGCATTTCTTTGCTGCTTTTTACACCAGAAACCCACCACTTCTTCTTTTATACTCGCAAAACCTGACTTTCCATCTCCATGTGCCTTTAAAACAAACACCTTATTTAAAGCTAATCATCATAAAATAAACTATGATTTGATTTCTGAGTTAAGACATCAAAAAAAGCTTTCTTGATACAGCTTTATTAGAGAGCAATCCCATTTGAAGGAATACACTGAATAGGAATAAGTCTCACCAGTTTTAGCCCTAATGCTATGAAAATTTGCCCTCTAAGAATCTCCATCCTTTGCTGTCCTGTCTCCTGTTCAAGACCTTCCCCACTGCTTGCTCCCTGCCAAGCTGTTTTCTGCAACTCCATAATAAAGGTCAGATGTTGCCTCAGTCCAAAGAAGCACAAAAAGAAATTATCTGAATGTGAACTAATAAAGAATGTGTTTTACATTTGTAAAAGGCCGGCTCATAGAGCTTTTACAAGCCACAATCAGCTGTTCCATATTCCTAAAACAGAGTAGTCAGGATTTTAAAATCTGATTATAGCTTCGCCACTGAAAAAAAGAAAAAAAGTTAAAATAAACTCAACAAAAACAATTCTGTCAAATGATAAATTTCTGTCTGCTTTCCATACTCAATGTCACTCAAGGTTGCAAATATATTTTGCCTTTTGAATAGTGAGAAAAATGACAGAAATTTTCTGACATGTAACAAGTCTGCCACGTTAGGTCTGACAAAAGTTCAATGTTATCAAGACTATCAATCCATCTGTAATGACATGCTGTAGGCACTTCAAAAAAAGAAAATAAATGTGATGTTTGCTACTGCAATGTTTCACGTTTATTTATAGAGCCAATGTTGCAACACAAAAACATTATCCATGGGACATACTGGATGTGAGCCTTCAATCTTGCCATGGGAAAAATAATTGAAACCACCTTGCATCTAGATTAACTCGATATTAACTATATATATATGCTCTGTCTAGAATACACGTGGGGGGAGAAAAAAAATCCACAATATGTTTTAAATCCAGTAGTATGTTAAAATATGGATTGTTGACATGTGCCCATGTCCCACACTCCCTGCACTCGTGGTGCTATAGAACAGAACTACGTGAAAAGGCGCCTTTTCTCCAAAAATCTTATAAAATACTTGATGTGGAAGGGAACATACCTTTTTTTTCCACGAAGCAGACCACCTTTGCCCAATTAACCCTGCCTAGGAGCCACATGCTAAATGGAGAAGGACAATTCCAATCCCTTCACCTCCCTGTTCTTGTTAACGCTATTCCATCTGAAAATGTCACACATCCTCAGCTCCAGGGAAAACAGCCCTTCACCAACTTTTTATGAAAATGTAGGTGATTTCAGATTTCCTACAAATAAATGAAGGCTTCATGTAAAAGCAGACACTGGACAAAGTGGTTTTCATTGCTAACGCCCGCTTGAAATCTAACAGCAGTGACCTGCTCTATCTAGACTAGCTCTCAAGAGTAGAAAGCAGATGAAGAAAAATCAGTGTGAAAAGCAGAAATACACATTGGCATTGGGGCAGAAGTCTCCTCTCCACACCTCTCCACTGAGCTGTGGGTGAGGGCGGCAGCTCTGCGGGGTCTCCACCTGGAGCTCAATTCAGCATCTTTAAAATCCAGTGAGGGATTAAACCTGCCCTGAGCACAGGACTGGCCAGAGCTGGGCAAGGAGAAAGAGCCTGCACCGAGCAGGGGCTCAGCTCTGCAGCAGGAAAACCATGAAGTCAAACACCATCTAATTTTGGCAACAATTTTTTATGTTTAGATCAGTGGAACACAGCAGTTAACTTACTGCCTACAAATTAAGGTATTTTTATTTTCCCCATACAAGTTTACGCCATATTCATTAATATAACGACTAATTTTTAAGATAACAAAGGGAATCTCGTAAATGCCACGCAGTATTTAAAACCCATTTTCCAAGGTTTCTGTACTTATCAGCTGTATATTAGCAACAACTTCATTTATTTAAGGCAGCCACATGCAAAGTTGCCCTTTGGGTGCCCAGCCCTGGGGCTAACCCATGCTCTGACCCATGAGCCACTGACTCCAGCGCGTGTCAGAGCTCCCTGGACTTGAAATAAATCACTGGAGTGGAATAAAATCTGTAAAAAATCATTCCCATTGTTATTGCAATCCTGCCTGAACAAAGCCCACCAGGACAGAGCGAGGAGGTGATTTTGATTAGTTTAAAAGCGTTAGGGTAACACACCCTGCTTCAATCAGGGGTCACAGCAACCACAACCTATTTATTTAGAGGGAAGACAACATTTCATTAATTATACTTGGGACCTTCTCCTGAAGACTATGATGAAGATGGGCCAATTTCAGGAATCTAAGTGTTAAAGATCTTTAAGAAGGCAGTTTGATTCCTCTCTCTAACAGGCACTGGCAGCTTATATTGACTTTTATAGCAATTTAGAGATGTAAATTCTGACGTAAACTCAGAAAACATAAATGCTGTTGGGTAAAAAAAAGCCAAACCAAACACTGATAATGGTTAGGAACAAAGTCTAAACATAATTTCTCATGTGCACTGGAAATGCTCCTATATGTGTACTTTAATATATCTGAGTGCCTGGCTCACAGAGGTGTAAAACTGCAACTATCTTACAATTTGCTTTTATAAGGAGGTATTATATGCAAATGTCTGCAAATCGCAATGCCCATTTGACAATTTCTCATATATTGATCTAAATAATTCAATTCAATTTTTAAAAAATGCTGAAGATACAAAAAAATAACTACCTCCTTAAGGTTTACACACTGTTTTTTGGGGTTTTTTTAAATTACAGCTTGGATGGTCTGCAATCAAAACCATATATCTAAAAAACCCTGAAAGCTGAGAAAGTTGACTTGAACTTTAAAGGCCACTCATTTCTACAATGCAACATGGTTCACACGAGCAAATATATCAACATTACACGTAAATATGCACAAATACACTGGACAGGCTGCCAGGCACAACACTCGCACCCCAATGACTGCATTTCTCCTTCCCTTGGTTTCCTGCAAAAGCTTTGCAGCAGTTGTCTTTGAGCAGTAATTGTCTCTAAAACATAAATTACATACATCACTTCCAGCACTAACCATAAATTATCCGCCTGAATAGCAAACAAAGCTGCTCGTTCTGATAGTCAGCGCAGCCCTGCCCAGGTATTGATTAAGCACTCTCAATGCTTTATTAGGTTTTCTTCCCCCAGAAAGTCAATACCAGGATGAATATTTCTTCTTGGGCTGTTATGAAGTATCGTAAATCTGAGTCATTATTAACAAGCGCCTGATTAGTGGAGCAAACTTATCGGAGAGTTTTGGCACAGGCTCCTGGAGCGTCACCTCCCAGCAAACACCCATCACTGCCACTGTCTCTGCTGCCAGCTGTGCTCCTTGTGCTTCCACAAGTTATCACCTCCTTTTTCCAGGTTTTTTTTTTTGTTTGTTTGTTTGTTTTTTTTTGTTTTTTTAATTAAAGAAATTACTGCTGCACTCATCCCTCTTTACCCCCATGTCACATTCCCATATGCAGGGAGCATCCGTCATGTAAGGAGTGTGTGCACGGCCCCTGTTCCCCAGGGATGTGGGGCTCTGCCATGGTTTGCTCTTCTCTCTTACTGTGGCACGAAAAAAATCCATTTAATTCAACTTAGATGCAAAACCAAAAGCAAACAAAGCTCCTGGTTAAACATACTTAGCCAGCATTCATTTCTCCTTATTAAAATCATCATCTGAAGGAAAAAAAACACATTCATCAATCATTTGCACTTGCTCACATTAAGAACAATTCCTTTGAAGTCAGAATAAAATCCTAACAGGGGAAAATACAGGCTCAAAGTTTAAATGGGTGAAACCAAAAGCTCTTAAAGCCCAAGATGCTGGCACACACTGCTGTGTCAGGCTGGACCTGTAGCTCATCTTGTGCCACTACAGAGAACACTCTGTACCTGCTGCAGGTACAGAGATGGCCCCTTCCACCCCAAGCTCTCCTACACCACAGACCAGACACAGTTCTGAAACTCGCACTTAAAAGTCCTTTTAGAATCTCTGTCCCTGGTCATAGCAGTCCTCCATAACCATATACATCCTGCTCACTTTTTAAAACTTCTTTTTTATTCCTAACGTCCTGAACACTAGCAACATCTTGCAGCAACAACTTCCAAAACCAAACTGTTACATGAAAGAACACCAGCTTTGATTTCTTAACTCTCTCTTTATAATCCTCTATCAAGCAGGAACTATTTCCTAGAAGCGAAATGCAGGACCTAGACCATGCCCGAAGTTTTCCTCTGTTCACCAGCTAGAACTGAACCGAGAGGTGGAGTTGGGAGGTCCATCACAGTACAAAGAAATCCTGTAATGGGGCCCATTTTTAAACCATGTTTTCCCAGACAAGGTATGAATAATGCAACCAAACACCCCAGAACATCTGAATAAAGCAACACCAGCCTAGCGGATGCTAATTGGCAGCAATTGGCGCTGATTGTGGAGTGCGGCTGGAGCTGTGATTACAAACAGAGCTGACGCAGCCAGCCCAAACCTCAAGTACTGCTGCTGCAATTAAAGATATTTTATCAAATTAGACAAGTGTTTGCCTTTCCCTGCTACGATGGTTATGAGCAAAACATAAAGCCTGGCTGGCTGTATGGCACCCTTCCCACATCAGAGCTCTGCCGAGATGAGTTTCTTTCTGCTTTGACTTTTTATGCCACAAAATGGAACCCTTTCAGAGGGCTCTGCAGTGACATCCTTAAAAGCCCTTGTTTTTATCTAAAAGAGCTTTTGTCCCAAAAATGCAGTCTCTTTGCAGAGTACCTGACTTCCAGCACCGACAAGTGCTGGTTATGCACACACAAACATGGAAAGCTTTGAACTTTCCAGGTCTGATTTCACAACGTGAGCCCTTAGTGGTTTTAAAGGCAGGTAAACACTCTTCAAACATCATTTCCAAGGCAGTGACTATCAGGAAGGCTTCAGGACTCTTAGCAACTGGATTGACGTTTTGAGTACTAAACCCCAAGCACAAACCCCACAGTTGACTCCAGCCAAGCCACGTCCTAAGGAGAGTTCACAAAATGCACCTTGAGCTCCACACATCCTTGCACCCTGCTGCCTTCTGCTTTCCTGTGGGAGGAAGTCAGTAAACCACTTGGGCATGAACTGAGGCTGGCTCTTTGCTAATATTTTCTGTTATCCCCAACTCTCCTCTCTTGCTTCTGGATCTCAAGAAAATTTACATGAACTTCTGCCTTTTCTCCAGCTTCCTGTAAACATCTACGAATCAGGTCAGCAGAACTGAATTGAAAAGGATATAGAAAAATCAGTGTGCTGGGTCATTTCTCAAAGCTTAGCATTTATACTAATTTTTACAGATCTCCATGAGAACACCAAGAGAACAATAAAAAAAAGAAAATCAAATCAAGGCTATGCAAATGTATGGAGGTTTTCAGGCCAAGACACCTGGAGAGTGACAACCCGTGTCATATAAAAGTGTGAATGACCTGAAGATACCCATGGGTTAGCCAGTGCCAACACCTTCAGGACCAAACACAAGGTCAGCACAGGACTGGCATCCAAAAGGAACAGCAAGAAAGCAAAGGCAGCACTTTGTGTACTCTGCTCAACCTGTACTTTTAAGGGATTTACGATGTCAGGTCGTATGAGGAGCACAGCAATGATCCAGCACAGCAATAACAAAACCAGAGAGAAAGGTAGGTGTGCACGTTGATGATGCCTTTAAGGGTCCCCATGATGAAAGGGGAACAAACAATTTCAAACAGAAATAAATGCTTGTTCCAGGTAAAACCTGTGAGGATGGGTCAGATTGTACCAATTTAGTGGTGGCACACCACGTGCAGCGTGGGGTGTTGAGAAGCTCTGCTATAACATTACTGGAAAATCTGTGTACAGCAGCAATCTGAGTTTGTGACAGCAGGAGTGTGAGAGGATGAGCTCAAGCCAGCAGGATGCAGGAACAGGGAACCGAGCGCCGCAAGAACAGCTTATCTGGGAATCAGCTTCCAAACATTCAGGGAAAGGACACAAATCACAGCTTCAGCTTCTAGCTGCAGAAAAGGCAACAAAGAAAAGTCCTGTTGGAAGTGTAGAATAAAGTGTTTGTTCCAGCTTTGTCTCTGTCTTTACTCTGTCCTCAGAAGAACTCATCAATCTGAGCAAGTGAATGTCTCCTTTTGTCGACACCTGTGGAATAAATCAAATCCAGGAGTGTCCTTGTGTACACTGCAACACTGTGGGAAAGGGACCCCTGAAGCACTCCACAACCAATTCTGGTGTTTCAATCCACACCAGGGCAGCTCTCCCCTGCTCCAAAGCACTCCCTGAGGCAGCAGTGGCCAGGACTGCAGGGGATGAGTGACGGTGCTGCCACCAGGGAACCCCCAAAACAGAATCTGTCAAACCCCTCTCCTGCCCCAGGCCCCAGTGCAGAACGAAAGCCCCAAGCCCAGAAGTTGCTGCTTAACCTAAAAACAGGCTGAGTGTTACAACAGTATGGTCTGAGCAAGCTGACAAATTAGGCAGCTTAAATTTCAGGGCATTCCTATTGTAATAAGCCTGTTCCTTACAAACTGTGCTTTTTCATAATATAATTAACCCCAGCACTAAGCATGTGAGCAAATGAGTTCATTTTTCACATGAATAATGAAAACCTTTTTTTCTTTTTTCTCTTTTCTTTCCCCAAACCATTAGGAACAGAAATGAATATAAAAATTTTCTCAGCAGAGAAAGGATGATGTGTGCTGGCTTCTAGTTTAGAATAGGAATTCATTATGGAGATTTAAATGGAAAGTCCTATTTTCTTTTCTTATTTTTCTTAATAGTTGTCCTTGCCAGTCTAATCTGAAACTTTGCTCATCATCAGGTCTAGCCTGGGATTAGATCAAACAGCCTCTGCTATGGCCTGAAATGGGTTAAATTTCTCTTCCTTCCCATATCCTCCTGAATATTCTCTCCCATCTTTTGTTTTCCATTTCTAGAAGATCTTTCTAGCAGTTCTTTGTGGGCAGAATTACTCACTGCCCTGACAAAAATCCTGTGCTAACTTTAAATGCAAGCTCACTCCACTTCCTACTACAGAAAATAACATTTCTGTCATCAATCCCTGCGTGGCTGAAGCACAACCACACAACCAGGTCACTGACAGGTTACAAGAGGCACAAATGGGAACTGGTTATTCAGTTCACAGAAGTGTAAACTGTAAGAACTGGCAGAAGTGTAAGGCACAGTCACTGTGCCTTCCAGTAGCTGATCTTGTGTGTCAAGGGCAAAGAAACCCACGGGAAGAAAGAAAAAAAGGCAGATTAAATCTTCATCAGTTTAATTTGCATGGAAACCCAAGGGAGGTCATTATTCCCAGAGACTCCATTGCCTGATTTGCCATATGAATTCTTCCAACTTCTCTGACACCAATGGGTGCTCGTTAACTATTTCTTGCTGTGGTTGCTGAAACACCCCAAAACCTGAGCTTGCTGTCCCTGCTGAAAGGGAGTCCCCTGAAAAGGCAGAGATGGCATTTAGTACTGAACAGGAGCTACATATTGCAGAGAGGTCTGAACCCTGCTCATCAGAAACAGCAGCCAGGTGAGCATCCTCTAGCTGAAAGGGAATTCCCACTAAGGAATTCAACCAGGACACTTAAACCTGGAGTTACATCAAGCTTGAAAAAAGAGGGATATACAAACCATTAACTTTCATGCAGATTTCCAGTGACAAGCTCCAAGCACAGAACTGAAGAGACAGGATTTTCCCTTTCCAGTTAAATTAACAGCGAGGAGCAGAGCTCAGCTGTGATTTCTCAGGGCCTTTCCCAGCAAACAGAACAGCACAGAACTCTCCTCTCAAACAAATAAATCAGGCCCAGCGTAGTGGGGTAAGGCAGACACTGCAGAAGGAAGAGTTTGGCAGCCAGTTCCCTCAGCCTGACACCAGCATTTGAACCTGGGACCTTCCCTGCTCCTGCTCACGCATGTGCTCACCACGTGCAGCCACACCCCGGGAATTCTGCTTATAAAAATATGGGATCCCAAGGTTTTTCCATAGGGCCGGTGTCAAAGGTGATGACGGGCAGAAATTAGAGGGCTGAAATCGTTAATCCTGCATGGCTGAAATTAATTCGTACCAGAGCAGGAAGAGTCAGTTTCATGTAAGCCGAACTTCACGTTCTGGTTCCCGACACAAACGAAATTTGCCTTTTAAATCTCTCTGGATGTCAGGCAACTGGTCTTGATGGAGATCCATACCCTATTTCTTCAGGGGGTATAACCAAAGAGAAATTTGCATTTATGTTTTCTGTGAGACATCAGTGTCTCGTCAGCTTAAATAATTTAAGACTTTAAAGTTGCTACATGATTTGGTCTTTTTATATGTGATCATTTTACACCTTAAAACATATGTTACTCTACCTCTCTCCCTGAAAACAGCTGACATATATTATCATGTTCCTCACTATTACAAAGTGTGTACTATAGTAAAATATTACATCACACCACACTCCTATAAGATTGTTTGGTTTAGGATAACAAACTCTGGCTTTTTGAGCAACAGTAAGGTCAAAGTATTAAATTTAAATCTCTTAAACAGAACATGCATTAGAAATAAATTCAAAGTTTTAAAGATCTATTGAAAATGTTCAAAAAATTAAAAACAGACAGCAAAGGGCAAACACTAGCAAGGAGAGAAAAATTCAAACAAGGCCAGAAGGCTGTGTAAAAATAAATACATATTCAGCACACACCTGTGTGCAGCACACACAACGTAGGCAAAGCCAAGTATTTTCCACAGACACGTGTATTGTTTGGAGTCTGAGTCCTGTTTTCAGAAGAGTGAGGAAGTTGATCAATAAATATGTTTACCTTGATCTTTAGCTCACTCTTACAGACCACTCAGACCATCTCATTTAACCAAAGCTCTTCAAACCCCGCGCTGCCGGCTCTTCAGCTGGCTGAAAAACAGTTGTACAATGCACGTCAGAGGAATCCAAGGCTGAACAGCCCGGCCTGGGCACATCCCAGCCTGGCCTGAGCACTGATTAAAACCACGATCTTTCCAGCTGCATAAATAAAACACCCCCAAACCTGAGCAACAAGGCAGGACCGCGGCAGCGCCGCGGCCGCAGGTCGATGCCACTTCACAGCTCAGGTTTCCACGCTCGGAATTTCACCCTTCAGCTCCAATCAAAAAACAAATTCCTCACATTCAACCCAGGCTAATTACTTTTTTTTGCATGGAAGAGGCAGCCAAATCCACTGTGACGCACAAAGGGGAAGTGTGATCTATGAGCAAAGTACATCCACCACAGCGTTATGGATGGTTCTGGAAATGCAGCCAGAAGCAGACGTCGCTCCCAACATCGCCGCTGTTGCCAACAGCTACCACCTAATGTTGTCTGAGAGACTGCAGTGATTTCGTGTTCAAAGGGAGAGGCAAAGCCTCTGGTATCTCAGATCCCACGCTGCCGTTACTGCTGGCAACGGGGGGGTTTAACACCTGGAGGATATTCCTGGAGAAGGCAGCGCTCGCCCTCCCCACGCGGGATGCAGCTGCTGCCTGTGCGTCCCCGGGTTACTCAAAAAACAACAAACCACCCCAAAACCCTGCGAGCTGGCCTGAAGTTTTCAGGCTTTCATTGCTGAATGAATCAAGACCATAAACTGTTCCTCAATTACAGGATGCTTTAGTTATTAATTTCACTTTTTCTGCCCACACTGCGCCGCCTCTTTGGCCCAGCCAGGAGTGTAAAATGATTCATTTTACTAGGTACTTACACTTCTAATTTTGCTAAATTCTTATATCTCTTCTCCAGGTTATCTGAATTATGGCCATTAACAAACAGTGAAAAGTGTGGATAATGTGTCAGTATTTCTCCATATTTATTTTTTTAAACACAAGGAAGGTGTGAACAGTGACCAACGCAGGTAATGCTAAAACCTGGTTATTACACCACTAGGGCAAAAGACCAGAGGCTCAAAGATGGGAGAGGAGGAAATTAATAGTTTAACTTAATAGGAAAACTTCTACAGAACATAAAACTAAGAAGGATAATTTGTTAGTATTAGACAACCCAAAGTTATTAATGGGAATTGTAAATATTCTTGACCATCCAGCCATGCCATAGACCTCTGAAATGCACATCTTAAAACACAGCTCCTTTTCCTTCTTTCTCTTTTTAGGGATCACTTTATGAAATTCCTTCTGTGAATTGTCAAAGGAATGAAGAGACAGCTTTTCCAGGAGGAAATCAGTTGGTTTGGGAGAAGACCAACAAACCTCCTTAGGCCAGGATTTAGGCTGGGCTCTAAACTGCTCCCCTAAGCCAGCAACCCAGAGAGGAAACATTCCCCTGTAAAACAGACCTCAAGGTTAACTTCCAACAATCTGCTTCATCTTCAGGTGAAAGTTCTTCACAAGGTGCAAAATACTTATAAACACTTTCTTTTTCCTTATTTCTTCCTTTCCCCTCACCTCGACAGTCCCACGCTTCCAATTAAATTTAAAATTGGACCAGTGTAGTTTTGTGGGGTTTTCCCCTCCAATGCTGAAGTATAATTATAAGATGGGGGGAATAAAATTACAAATTCCACCAAGGTCATTAATGTACAAAATGCAAATTGTCTCCCATTTGTCAAAGACCCTGGGGAAGTCTAGAGATAATTGAAATGATAGATGAACAGAGGAGACTAACTGCTAATGGTCTGTATATCAATGAATCAATGTCACATTTATGAAGGGCTTTGGGAAATTATTCTAAATACTTCATCTACAACAGCTGAAGTTTAGCCTACTTTTTCTTTTTAATGGTGAAAAATTAATGAAAAAGTTCAGTTTGTAGTTACACAAGTGTAAACCCGGGGTAATTTAAGGTGGATGGCAAGAAATTGAAGTGCTACTTATGCTTGTGCCAGATGTGGCCAAAATTCTCAGGTACCAGGGATTATGGGATAAATGAAAGCAATATATATTTCAGAGATAATCAAATATAGACCAGCCCTCAACCTCAAAGTGTTTAAACTCAGCTATTTACCTTTGCAACTCACTTTCTTCAGAATGTGAATAAACTAAAAAATCAAGGAGTACACATACCCCTGATTTCTGCGCTTTCCTATTTTCCTCATATTTTCAATTACAAACTGAACTGTTCAGATCAGGGGCTGCTTTCAGATGTTTCTATGGGGCAGTGACCAAGCAGGAAGAAGGAACGTAGAGATGAAAACCCAAAATATTTCCTTTCCTAACAGACGGTGACGCAAATCCTGCAGGAAACTTTGGTACAGTTGCAAAGAAAATAGTATTTCCACTTCAAAAGAGGAAAAGCTACAGACAATTAAGTCCCTCTGCAGAGCCCTCTCCCAGCTGAGTAGGGGCCAGGCTACATTAGTAAGGGCCAGTGAGGAAGAGACATAAATAAGATGAAAATTTCAACCTTAAGTTATCATTTTGGTTGAATCTGTAAATCGTTTGGGGAGGTGGGGCAGTTTAGAAGGTTTCTTCCATGATTATGATTATTATTACATTTATTGTTCTTTTATTCTGCTTTTCTTCCCACATGCCAGCAAGGTGTGGATGAAGGGAAACCAGAAGGGCAACTGCAGGCTTCTTTTGTGAAAAAAACCTTTTTCTAGCAAAAAGAAATAAACCATCACACCCCTTTGAGAGGCACTTTACACTGCAACAAGTACCATCACTACAAAATCACACGAATTAATCCCTTTTCCATCTTGATTTCACTGTCCAAACTCACAGGAAGGCGATGGGGAGAAGAGGTGAGTTTTCTTGTCTGTGGGAATGAGAGAGATCCGTTTCATCTGGAAATAGCACCACGATTGCCTGGCTCATGGGAACATGAACTAATCCAGAAAGACATCTGATTTCCCCAGAATCTGAATGAAATGGTCCTGTCTGGAACGCAGAACTGCTTCTACTGTTACAGGATTTGGCACACGAAACAAGAAGTGGACAAGGCTTTCAGGAAGACAGCACTGAGAGGAAACTGCTGCTGTCTGAGAAAAGGTAACATGTACACATTGCAGGCAGAAGGATCACACCACATTTTCTGATCATTACAACCACAAGTATTCATAAAAGGAATCAAGAACTCCCATCAAGCTGCTGAGAAAACAAGGAGGGATATCCATGTGTTGGAACCTGCCTCCTCCATTATAAAATATCACTAAGGATGATGGAAATCTGGAGCAACCTCCCTTAGGATAAAAACAAACCTTGAGGCAAAACTGATCAGAAATGTAAAGCCCATATGAAAAAGGAGCCCCCAAGACCAATCTGCTGAGTCACTGACATTAATCAGCACTGTCAGACATTAATCAGACAGTCACACTGACTGTCTTTTCTAATAAAGACCTGTGAATAAATCCTCAAAAAAATCTCCATAGGAAGGGGATAGTGTTATGGCGTGAAACAAAATTTGCAGTGCCCATTTTAAGGAAGAGAGGGAGGGAAGGAAAGCTAGCAGCACAAATAAAACAAGGTGTCCTGCAAACTACAGGACACTTCTGTGGAGATAAAGTCTGCTTTGGATGTTTCAGTTGGTTGGCAAAACCTGAAAACACACAAAACCACTGTCAGCTGGATGCTGGTTTGTTAATATTCTGTCTTTTCTCCCCCACTGCCCTGTCAGTCTTCCTTAGTGCAAGCTCAAACCAACCACTCCAAACCCAGCAATGTAACAGCCCACCTCAGCTAAATGAACACAAATTTGTCTCCTTTGTCTATTGTTAGATATTTACCAATTAGAGGGGAGCAGGAGTGTCCCCTCTCCAAGGTCTCAGAGCTGCCCTTCCCTCTCATAGCCTCCCCTGTACCCCCCAAATCCTTCTGAGAAAGAGGCACAGAGAGGAGAAAGAAAAAGGTCCCCACCAAAGAGCAAATACACCAAAGAAATAAAGCTGAGCTTTACAGAAATCCTTAACTACCAGTGAAGGTGGATATCGAGGGCTTTCTCTGAGCATCCCAGTTTTGCAGCTTTCCATCTGTGCTGGACTCCCATCTGGGGTTTCCTGGAGATGCTGAGGGAGCAAACCCCTGGCCTTTATGTGTTTCCAGGGGAGTTCTGGCTCTCATCACCGTGGGCTCTGCTGCCAGGTAACCCAAAAAGGGTTACCTGTCAGTAATTCCACCTCACAGGTGTGCCAGGGGCTGAGGTGCAGCCCCTCTCTGTTGCTGTCACAGCTTCCTAAGTAGCCAATTAACAGCACATTCAATCCCTCCATTTGCTGAAGCACATTTGTTCTGCTAGATCTTAATTTTTTGAATGAGTGAAATACGAGTTAAGACAATTTACATGAGTTAATGATACGGTGCAAGTTAACTGATGGGTTATTCTGGCTTTTTGCAGGGAAGAATTTGCACGCAGCCTTTCAGGGCCATAATTACCTGCAATACCAGAGTCTCAGCACACTCTTCCCTCTTTTATTTCTTGCTGTTTTACAGATGTGTCACTCTCAGAACACTAAGTGAAAACAGATTACCTGCCACTGATCACCCAACACATCCACAGAGGAAGGTGGGGGAAGCGTCTCTCCAGTGACAAGTTTTGATTTGTGGATTAAATTCCCCTCTTAATTGAGCCATGCTTCTTCTGCTAACAAATTCTTGTGGAAACCCCAGGATAAATTTACCTCTTTGCAGAGTAACTTTTCCTCACGTCACATCCCTCCCTTTCTTTCTCCTTGTTCCATTAAGATTTTGAGCTATACGTACAAACCCTCCATCTCAAACACTCATTATGGAAATACTGCAAACCCAGACGATGTCACAGTCATTTCTTTTACAGCTTTTCTTTTTGTAGGCGACATTCATATTGCAGAATAATTTAGACAGTAATTTAATCACAGGGTTTAGAGGTCCAGCAAATGTTACATTTACATAATGTCAGTCTTTCAGCAGATAATTTGGTCCTTTGCATGTGTTAAAAGACGACATCGCTTGTTAAGTTCATGTTAGTGCGTTTAACCCAGCAGATGAATGGCTGGTTCCTTAATCTGCCATATATTTCTAATTTTCTTAAGGACAATTAGAAAATTTTATTTAGAGTAAATTCATGAACACAGTCATTCCACTGGAGTGACAAATCGAAAAGATTATTAAATCTCAGGGTCCAGAAATCTCCATAAAGTGGTCATAAAGTCCTTGCAACACAGTAAATGCCAATTTTTTCCTTATATAAGTACTTCACTAGTCAATATATTGCTTCTGCCTCCTTTGAGTACGTGACTGAAGTTATTGAAATGTGCCTCATTAGTTTCATAATGTTCTCCTAAGGACATATGGGTATTTTGTAGTACTGTTCTTTGTCTTGTCAAATGCTGTTAAAGAGAATGAAAGAGCTTATAAGAAATGTGATTTCATTTCGGTGTGCCAATGCTACTATCTCGGACATCCAAAAGATAAAATAAAAGGTGGTAAATCATCGTTACCCAAAGAGAAATAGCATGTCTGTACAAGTGATTTTCCAAAAGTACTACTGTGTATTTAAACTTAGAAGAATAATAACCTAGGCAAACATCTCAGGAGCCTTAACACTGAATACTTACGTTTAATACTGTATTTCTGCCTTTTTATATTGAAGTTACACATTCTATCCTCACTACTTAACATGAAAATGGAAATCTCCCTTTTAATTTAAACTTGTACAATGCCAGGATTTACAGTACAAAAAAACCTGTTGCATCATCTGGCCAGGCCATGCCACTGTAGGATATTCCCTTGTTTTCCACTGCCTCACTTGTCTGGTTTTAAATCTGCTGCAGCCAACCACAGACCAAATCAATGAGCCAAAAACTACACCAGGAGCCGGGAGCACATTTTGATGATTTAGTTGTAACTTGGCACAATTTCTGCACCCTTTAAAACAG
>VYZR01017543.1:6916-28736 GCA_013400675.1 Oxylabes madagascariensis
ATTATATAATAATATGTATAATTATATGTATAATAATGTATGTATGTAATTATATGTATAATAATATGTATAATTATATTGTTTGTCCGTGTTTTTGTATGTCTGTTTATTATATATAAATGTGAAGATTAAACATATAACATTGGATAGGAATTTGTGTGCATGTAGAATTCAATTCCACAATACCACCATAGACAAAATCACTATCTCCAAACTATCCACACATCCTTCTTCAGCAAATAAATTGACATGTGGTTAAGTCCTTCAGTTCCTTTGAAAAGCAGACTTCTAAGCACATGCTTATGTACTCTGATAAAGATAAAAGTAGTTTATGGTCTGAATTAAGACTTAATTTAATTGAAAATTTAACTGAATTTAATCTATATGAACATTTAATTGTTGAATTTAGCATCGTGTGAGTGTTAATGTCTGAAAGCCTGGACCTCATTTACACCTGCAAATCCATTTAGCATTCCCTAGTAAAAAGTTCTAGGTGTATAAAGCTTCATCTATAAAGCAATGCTAAAAGATATTCTTACAACGTGCCCATGTCAAAATCAACTGCAAAAGTTTTACACAAAGTCAGATACCTCATCTAGTGTGTCTAATAGTTCTGGATGTATGCATGTGTTATGAGTTATAGGTACAATAATTCTGGCTTGTTTCACTTGTGCAATGCTATGTTTGTGAGCTGAAGGCCTGGATTCTGTGGAGCATGTAACCGGACCAGGGTAAATCCTGAGAAATGCTTTATCCAGTCATCTTCTCTAGATGATTCTTTAGTATAAAAGCTACTTTCACAGTGATGTCTTTAGAAAAAAACTTTTGAAACAGCCATTCAGATTATCGTATGAAACAACTCATGCAATTTTATCTTCTCACACAGGACTTAAATCTCTTGTGAAAGACATAGTTAATTTTTAATGATTTTTCTCCAGAACCAGCAAAATTTTTAAAACTAAAGCTGATATTATTCCCATGAACAAATGACATCAGTTGAAATGTACTTTTTTTTTTTTCCAAGGTGATTGATGATTGATGTAATTTCATATTAAAGTGACCTTTGTTAGAAATGTTTTGACTATAATGATTTCCTGTCCTTTTTACTCAGCAATTGGAACAACAGAACTGGCATCAGCCTGTTTCAGCTGCTTGCTGTTAATGCTTGAAGGGAAGCAAGCTGCACTGAATGCCTGCCTGAAGGATGGACAGTGGCTGCAGGTGAGGGTCAGCACCAATGAGCAATGGAAATTTAAAATCCCAACCTGAGAGGTTAGTAAAGAACCAGACCTGGGCCTCATACCACTAAAAGTGCAGTCAAATTGCTATCTTGAATTTCATTATTTTACCTTAAATTTCTTAGCAAGAAGCTTTGTTCTCAAGGGAATTGCGTTTCTGACATGTGTATGGGCTGATTCAGGTTTTTATAGGCTGATCTTCTTTGTGTTGGAAGCCTGGCACCTAGAAAACCTGTGATTTATACTTGTGAATGATACCTATTATACAGTTATAGAAACATACCTGTATCTGTAAAACTGATTGATAGGTCCTTATATGAAACCATCTTATTACGAGTGACTAGAAGTGCTGAGGATGGCAGTGATCTTTTGTAGATTCTATGGATGAATATTGTTTAAAAGATATTTTCATTTAACAAGAAGAAGTACAGTTAAATTTTTCTGTTTGAAATTAATTCTAGAAAACATGAGTCAAAACTTTACACTGTTCAGGAAAACACAGTTACAAAAAAAGTAATGTCTGTTCCCACTTCAAAAGAAAAATTAAGAGTAGTCCTAAAATGAAGGTGCAATAGGTGCTTGGATTAGATGCCCCGTGTGACCTTCTGGTTTTAAAATGTGTAGGCAGTACTGCAGGCCTATTTTAATTTGAACACTATTAAATATCATATCCATAGAGGCAGAATACCGAGTAAGACAAACTCACTATGGCAGGTGTTTTTTTTCTTCTTTATTTTCTTACTTTTCCTGTAGAGAAGAAAACAATCTTTAACATGTAGGCCCCTGTTTGTCATCTTCTGTTTGTAGAAAGAGATGTAGCAATATTATTGCCATGCTATTCTTTCAACTATGAAGTGAACTTTTGCATAACAACTCTGTGATCTGAATATTTTAGTAAATAAATCAGAAATACAGAATGCAATAGAATTAAAAGGATCTGTTTAAAAATAAGGTTGTAATTACAAGCTACCAGGATTTATTTCATAGAGCATATGGCTTCTCTAATTAAGAGGAAGGCTGTTATTTTTTTTGTCTTTTAAGCTGCGAATAATACTCTAAGTTCTATTCATGCGCTGCCAAACTTGTCAAATGTGCCTGCTTTTGCAGCTAAATTTTTACTCTTGTTCAACCCCCTCTTATCAAAGGCTGAAGTTAAAAAAAAAAAAAAGCGCACAACATAGAATAATATTGAGCTTTGAAGCTAATGCTGGACTTCCTTTTAAATTTCTTCCCCTATTCTAACTCTTTTAAGTTTACTGCCCTGAAGTTCAGTGCTTCCATCTATTTGAAAGTGTTCACCTGATGTTCAGCCTTTATTTAGGACTTCTGTCTCCTATTTTTTAGGTTGCTAGGATGATGCATTTATTACATGTTTATTGACGTGTCAGCTATTCTGTATATAATTTGAATGATAACATTAAGGATGGTCTTGGCTGTTGTGATAAAGTATAGGACATAGTCTGCATGGTTTGGAAAGCAATGTTTTGTCTTCTCTGTTGTCTACTTAGTAAGAAAAGTCCCAAGAGTTTAAGTAGACTAACAATCTAGAAACATTATTTTAAGAGAAAACGAGGCCAGAGTTTACTCCAGAGTTTTTCCTTGCTTTGCTAAGTATATCTACTAGAAGCCCCAAAATTGCCAGCCATTAATCGTTGTGAATACTTGGTGGCCACATTGTGTTTTGGTTTATTGTCTGTTCAGAATGGAAAAGGATTAAAGGAGCATTTTTGTCACATGCATCTGAATTTTTAGATAGCAAGATTTTAGTGCTGAACCCAGTCTTGCTGGGTCATAGAGCAGAAAGTACATTCCAAATTACACTAAGCTAGGAAAAGTAATTGGCATAGCCTCGTGTGCAGGGCTTTAGGAAAAACGTGTCTCTCCTGGGTGCACCCCTCTGTGTTTCTGCCCTTCAGTGCAGTGTGTCTGTGGGTTGCACGCTGAGCAGCAGCCCAGCTCCAGGGCAGTCCCAGGCTGGCACAGCTACAGGCACGGCCCTTAAAGGAAAAGGCCTCAAAAGGCTGCAGCTTGGAGATCTACAGAATGAGATTTGACACGTATTTCTTAAAGCTGATCCTATGACAACTTGAGCAGCTGCTGCTGATCCTGTGAGGCTTTTGACTGTTCGAATAACTTCTGGAGGATATAGACTTCTACAGTAGGAGAGCATTGGTACCTCTGGGAATTGAGGTTAGATGCTATCATAGAAGTTCCCCTTGCCCTCTCCCAGGAATCAATGAGTTTATCAACTAATAAGTTTTGCTTCATCTGCCTTCAGCCTGCTACCCTTCCATTAAATAGCACTTAGTGCACAAGTCATCCTGTTTTCAGTGGGGTTCCTCATGTGAGCACCACTGCACACAGGGAGACTGATGGGACTGGCATCTAAATTGTCCACCACGTGGTTGTTATGACTTTAGTGCTCATTGGCTTGGATATACCCACAACTTCCATTTTTTAAAAAAACTTAAACCAAACCAAAACCCCAAGCAAATAAAAATCCCCCCCCTCAAAAAAGTAGAAAAGTAATGTGAATTGAGGATTATTGATGTCTTTCTCTTATTATGTTTGACTTTTTTGTAATGCAAGCCTACCCACACTACTCTTATATTTATGAATTCACAGGCTAGGCAGCCTTGTAATGATTTTTTTTTGGTAACAACAAGTCCAGCCTGTTCTCTTTGTATTTATTTTGTACATTGGCTTATCAATAAATCATTCAAATGATCTTAGTCATCTACTGCAACGTGAAGAAGCTATTCTTTGTTTCTGTCAAATCTGCTTCTGAAGTTATCTGTTCACAGGTACATGAATATTTATACAGATGACATTTTCAAGGCATTTTGGCCCTGGATTCCTAATGGAGAATAATATTCCTGTTTAAATGAGTTTAAATTGTTTTCTTTTAATTTTCTATGAAACATTATCACTGCACATAAACTAATGCTTTGTTCACTTGTTTTGATCCCTAATAATGTAACCATATGCAAAAATTATAAGCAAGCTATCAACATTGGTGAATTACAATTAAAAGCAGATTTAATAAGGTGCTTTTAGCTGCTAATTGCCTTCTTGAATTGAAAGCTGAAGATTCGTGCAGGATGTCTTTAAGGAAAGTCATGTTAGATATGAATTTTGTGAATATATTCTTTAATGATGTCAGTAAAGAGGAAGGAGGCATTGGGCTATATTCTTAACACTGGTGCTGCCAATGTCTGGAGTTGAAGATTCACCCAATTATTGCATTACGTGTGGAGAAAAATATCATGGACCTTGCATTCAGGTCCTGGGTCTGACCACGTTCCTTTTTATCACCTCATGTTCTCACTGGGAAAGGGCTGTAACAAACATTGCACTGGTATCTGTTGAAACGTGTCATACTTGATCAGTTTTCCGTAAAATGTGCAGAGGTCTCTGCTCAGGAACGGCACTTAGGAAGTTATAATATATTCACAAATAAGTGTTTTTTTCAAAGGAAACCTTTAACAAGGTGCTTCTGGGATGTTACTGTTCTCTGCAGTATTCTTAAACTCCATGCTCAGGGTCATCTTCAGAAGCTGAATTTGTGAGTAAGCATGAAACAGATTAGTCAAGCTGCTGTCCACAAAGTACTCAACAACCTGCATGGTGAAAGGTGGAGGAAAAAACCAGATGCTTATAGCCTGAACACTTATTACATTTCAACTATCAATTTGTTTAAAAGGGGATTATGTTGTCTGAATAAAATAACATAAAATTAATATGAGACTCAGGAACTGTCCCATTTGATCACATTGCACTGTTACAGAGACAATATTTTGTACCATAGATACTAGATCTCGATCCATCTATATATGTATCTTGGCAAAATACCTACAAATAATCCAGCGGCTGAAATTGATGGGTCCCTTGCGACGCAGGGCCTGTTGTGTGAACTCCCTGAAAGGAGCCTTTGTTTCCATAGGCAACAGAGCTGCTGTGGCTCTATGGATCAAACACATCCGGATTTACTTTTATGCCTCTGAGGTAAACAGTTGCCTGCTGCACTACATAAATACTGAAAGAAAAACTCCCTTTCAGTAGAAGACCTGACCAGCATGAGCTGAGGGTAACTGCGGGCTGCTGGGAGAGCCTGGCGCAGGCAGCGCCTGGGAGAGCGCCACACGTGCTGCCATTTTTGCCTTTTCTGCCGTTTAGTCCTCTTTTTTGTTGTGTATTTCACAGCTTAAAGACTAATAGAAAAAAATCTTTAATGTGATCATTTTTCCTTCCCCCACATCCAGGGAGAACATGTTTTGGTTGTCTTGTCACAGGGAGGCTGGAGATAAAATTATCAAGTGTTTCTGCTTCTGACTATTTGAATTGTAGAATTAACTGCACCTTCTGATCTCAGCCAGCCCAAACTGTTTGATACAGCTAGATAGAGAGTTTTAGAAGACAATGCAAATCTGGCTGGGTTTTGAACACATACTCTCCCATTTTAACCAGAGTGAATGAAATTAAAGCAACATATTATAGAAGAAGGCACAGGAAAAATGACCTTTAAATAAAAAAATGAGATGTCCTATGATTGTTGTTGTACAAGAAAATGAACCACGAAGATCAAAGAGAAATGTTACCCACTGATAAGTTATGTCTGGGTTTGTTGAGTGTGCTTATTCATCTGATTAAAATTATGTCATTCCATGAAATCTATGTTTATTTTATTTTGCACTTCCTATTTGTCTTGCTAATGGTTTTGTTCTCTAAAAGGTAGGTTTCCAGAGGTGCAAGCCACAGAGACCTGGTACACTCTGCTGATTTGGTACAAGTGGAGCCTAATCCTGAGTTAAGTACACAAAGTTTTACAGATGTTGCGGTGACAATTTTTTTATTTTATTTTGATGTTATCCACTGTCACATTTCTGAAACCACTGTTAACCTGCAAATAATCAAACTGAGTTTCTGTCTCTGGGATATTAGATTGAGTCTCATAAAATGTTTGTTCTGCTGCTAAAAATGCTCTTAGTGCATTTGAAATGCTTACTTATGCGTCTTAATGAAAAGTAAGTCCTCGACCTGTAGGCAGAAGTTTGTGAGAGTGTTCAGAGCATGGAAACTCTGCTGCCAGAGGGCTGCCTCCCTCTGACGGGATGGATTTGTCCAGTGCCCAGCTTGTGCAGGGGTGGCACTGGGGTACCTCAGCCCCCTGTGCTGAACAAGGCTCTTTCCTGCTCCCCACGGCAGCCCCAGCCTGGCTCTTCCTGACCTTCCACTGGGCCTCCTTTGGCATTCTGCTTCTGCTGGAGCATCTTCTCCTAGAAAGGAGGAATGGAGCATGCCTTTGGTCTGTGGCTTCCTCTGTCATAAGAGGTCAAGTACCAAATATTTTTATCCCAGCTGCTCTTGTCATAGAAATACTCCTTGAATTCATGTAAGTGCTCTGTTTATTTGTCCTGATTAAGGTTACTGAATAAATTAATTATTAAGAGCAAAATTAAAAATGTCATTTTAAGGTGGTAAATCACAAAGTGAATATGTGATAATCCCAAAGTGATGAGCACAGTCTGCATGGCAATGCGTATTTTTTGAGTTCTGTGTCCTAGGTCTCCACATCCTTTTTTAGTTAACATGAAAGCTTTTCAAGGTCAGCAGTGCCATACAGG
This sequence comes from Oxylabes madagascariensis, assembly GCA_013400675.1. NCBI lineage: Eukaryota > Metazoa > Chordata > Aves > Passeriformes > Timaliidae > Oxylabes > Oxylabes madagascariensis. The sequence continues at coordinate 13,779 of VYZR01017543.1, forward strand.
TAATGATGAGCCTGGGGAAGGCTTATGTTAAATGTGTCCTCAATGTTCAGGTTAATCTTTTCATTTGTGATTTTCTTCCCATAAATGGATACATGGAAAGACAGTATCTGTGTCACAAAAGTAATTTTTATGTCTTTAAATATTATAGGCATCTATTTTTCAAATAAGATGTTAATTTATGCATTAAAAATGCTGACGTTCATTAACAATCCCCTAACTTAAAGCACTTTATTTAGGAAAATGTAAACTCGGGGTACTGTAGGATTGTATAGATGTGAAAAGTAAAGGGATAAATAAAAATAGGGCAGCTTATCTGCACTTTTACATTTAATCCAAAATTGCATGTTATTTTATCTGACCCAAATAGGTGGAAACAATAAGTTAGTGAGTTGAACAGATTCCCAGTGTCTTGAAAGTGGAGATCAGTTCAAATACTGCTGAGCTGAGCCCTGTAGTCCTTATCTGATCTTGTAAGCTCCGCCTGCTACCCTCACTTTCTATTTATTTTAGTGAGATGTTGATTTTCGTTAGCATGAGTAGCATTTGGTGTTATTTTGTGAAGATTTCTGAGGGTCATTTTTTCCAAAACACTTTCAGCTACTAGGAAATCGTGTGTTGTTATTCTTTCCTCTGAGACTCCTGAGTCTTAAACAGCAATCCAACTTGTTTCTTAGGATTTCCTTATTATAAGGATCCAGCTGTCATATATTTCCCTGTGTATGAAACTCAACATAAAAAGACAAAATAGTTTTTTGGAAAATACTTTTAGCCTGTTTTTTATACCAATGATATTTTTGCATTTGTTTGTGTATGCCTGTCTAACTGTCTTGTCTAATAACTTTCAAACCCACTGACCGATATCAACCAAATTCGACAGAAGAGAAGTAGTCTCAAGGATAATGGAGTTCCTAGTAGCTTTGGAAAAATAGACCCCATAAGCATTTTGGCTGAAGGAAAGACAGCAGTGAAAGCTCATGTTTTGTGAGCTTTTTATAAATTCCCATACCAGAAGAAAAGCTCAAATTAGAGCGTAAATCATGAGATACAAATCCACAGAAAACCAAGCTGCATTTATTTCAGGCTTCATTGTTTCACTTTTGTTTCTAATAACATCTTATGGGATTTAGAGATCAAAAAAATTTTAATCTTTTGTATTTGTCATTATTTGCACTGTTTATTTAGTTTTCACTGTCCAAACTTATTGAAAAGAGATTATTTTTCTCTTTTCCCATTTTGTCAACATGAAATGAAGCATCAGTTTATGGCAGGTGCAAATGGTTGTGTTTGCTGTTTAATTACTTATTTCTGTTATGTGCTTTGACAACATTATTCTGTGTTTCATTCTTTTTAATACGACTATGCCACAATCTTTCTTTGAAAATTGATTTGAAAAATCTGCAACCAGTGAGCTGTGAGAGCCTTGTTGCCTCTGGGTCTTTGAATTACACCTGGAGAAATAATTCTGAGCTGTTGTTTGTTTCCTACAGGCATCTTGCTTCCCCTAAACATGCGATGGGATTTGACATCACTGCTGTTTCTCCCTGCTGGTATTGTGATTAAACTCCCAGATTTGAGCAGGTGTTTGAACATGCCAAACAAATCCTTCACTTTTTCTATTCTTCCCCAACCAAAGGCCACTTTTCATGCCCACTTCCCTGCAACACCTTTTCTATGCTGAGGAAGGAAGGACCCTGGAGAGAAGATGTGGGAACCTGTGATAATGTGCATTTTCTGTGACTCCTCACTTTAGTGAAAAATTACCAGTCTATGTTTTTTTTTTTTTTTTTTTTTAAAATTTCCTCCACATGTGAGATCCTGGCAGTCAGATAAGGAGGACTAAGGAGGACTGTGAATTCCTGCTTTCTCCTGTATTTTTTCTGGCAGGATGAGCTGTGCAAAAGGGAGCACTCTGTGCATACAGACAGTATCATTGTAGGTGGAGATGGTGCCCTCTGAATATTGCTTATAATTGTGCTAAAAAATTAAACCAGATGAATTATCCAGAAAGTTTATTGTATAATTATATATTCCAAGCAGTTTTTAAAAAACATTTTACACTTAGCACAAGCATTTGTTCAAAGTGAGTAGGAACTGAGAGCAAACAAGCGAAGACTTCAGGGTCTTGGGGTAACTTGCATGCCTGTCATCTAAGTGACTGCCATGTCACACATCTGCTTTGTGATATGTCACTGCCTTTCTATAACATGCCACATCCTAAGCAGTGTGCTGAGTGACAGCATGTCACTCGCCTCACTGTCATGCACAGTCTCGTAGTACTGAAACCTTCTCAGGCAATGGATAAAAAATTGAAATTTGCTCCATGTTTGCACAGTGAGTGGTGAAAGACTAGGGAGAAAACTGATTAATGGAAAAATGGGAATAGACTCCCAGTTATTTGTTGCTTTCTGATGNAATTTCCTCCACATGTGAGATCCTGGCAGTCAGATAAGGAGGACTAAGGAGGACTGTGAATTCCTGCTTTCTCCTGTATTTTTTCTGGCAGGATGAGCTGTGCAAAAGGGAGCACTCTGTGCATACAGACAGTATCATTGTAGGTGGAGATGGTGCCCTCTGAATATTGCTTATAATTGTGCTAAAAAATTAAACCAGATGAATTATCCAGAAAGTTTATTGTATAATTATATATTCCAAGCAGTTTTTAAAAAACATTTTACACTTAGCACAAGCATTTGTTCAAAGTGAGTAGGAACTGAGAGCAAACAAGCGAAGACTTCAGGGTCTTGGGGTAACTTGCATGCCTGTCATCTAAGTGACTGCCATGTCACACATCTGCTTTGTGATATGTCACTGCCTTTCTATAACATGCCACATCCTAAGCAGTGTGCTGAGTGACAGCATGTCACTCGCCTCACTGTCATGCACAGTCTCGTAGTACTGAAACCTTCTCAGGCAATGGATAAAAAATTGAAATTTGCTCCATGTTTGCACAGTGAGTGGTGAAAGACTAGGGAGAAAACTGATTAATGGAAAAATGGGAATGGACTCCCAGTTATTTGTTGCTTTCTGATGCCAGTCAATTCTAGTCCAGTAAGCACACATTTTGCACCTGTTTGATGCAGTATTCCACCCATTGTCGTTTGGAAAGAAGCTGCCTATATTGGAGGCACTCAGGAGCCTGAGCATTTTATAAATGTAAGTCAGGGTTCTGACAGATTAGCTCGGACAGATTTAGATGCAGTGATAGAATGCTCACACTTTACACCTTGCTTCTCAGCTGGAAGTAAGCACCTGAAGAGCAAAGGCACCAGAATGGATATGTGGTGTAGCTCATCGGCCAGGGGCAGTCCAGCTGAAACTGCTTATGAAGGTAGGGCTCCTAAACTGGGAGCAAGCATCCAGTTTTGTAGTACTGGGATGGAGATGGGTGGAGGGAGCACTGCAAATCACAGCAGGTAAATACCTGAGGGAAATGTAGCTCTTCTGCTGAATGGGCCAGGGGATCTGATGGAGGATGCGGAAAAGACCAAGACGCTCAGCGCCTTTCGGCCTCAGTCTTTCCTGATAAACTCAGCCTTCAGGAATGCTGAGCCAGCTGCTGCTTAACCCCCTTACTGAAGTGGGCAATGGGTGAGAGTGCACCTCGTGAAGCTTTGCAGTGGATACAAGCCTGGGAGGAGTCTTGTGTACACCAGGTACTGTCGTTCAGAGGGACCTGGAGAGGAGCTCACAGAAGTCTCGTGAAGTCCAACAAAGCAGAGCAAAATGCTGCACCTGGGTAGCAGTAATCCGGTGTGGCAGTAGCTGCTGGGGGGCTGCCAGCTGAAAAGAAGCTCTGCAGTGGAACACCTTGGTGTCCTGTTGGAGGAGAACACCAGGTCCAGGGATCTGAACTTTCCCCTCAAATCAGCAGTAGTGAAACACATCTGGTTGTGCGTCCAATTCTGGGCTCCACAGGACAAGAGATGTGACAAGAGGAAATGGGCACAACTAAAATACAGGACATTCCAATTAAATGTAGGGAAAAACATCTACAGCAGAAATGATGAAACACAGGAACACATTTTCAACAGAGCTTGTGAAGTCACTTTCCTTAGAGATAGGTATTCAAAACCTCTTGGGACCTGGCTCTGAGCAACTTGCTGTGGCTAGCCCTGCTCTAACCAAAGGGCTGGATTAGACAGTCTCCTCCAGAGGTGCCTGGTGCAGCCAGCCCGAAAGTCCACGCTTCTAAAGCTCACACATCAGACTCCCCGGTCTCTAGACCTGAAGACAGTTGTGCTTTAAAATTTGCTTGCCGAGTTGCTTTACTTTTGCTTGATTGTCAAGAGAATTAAACGTGCAAAATACACTACTGGGCTAGTGTTTGTGAAAGACTTGTACAACCTCGGGGTAATAAAGGTAACAAAAGTAGGCAGTGGTGCAAACCACGAGCTGGCAGTTTTAAAAGGTGTCTACTGGAAAGAAATTCTTTATAGGTATGTCTTGACCATTTTCTTGGAATTCTGTGAGGTAAGTTTCCTTTCTTCTTATGCCTTTAGACAGGTGTACAAACTGCTTTGAAACCAACCATACTGGAATTACTAGTTTCTTCAAGCCATTACAGACTTGATTTTTTTTTTTTGGCATTTCTTCACTTAGAGACCCCTTTAAGAAATTTAACTTTGAAGCCTTTGTCCCTTTGCATGTTATTGTCTTCAGCAGCAATTTGTAACTCCCAGCATTCCCTTTCTACTGCAAATATGAATGTAAGTCTCTACATTATTCATTCTTTCTAAAGTGAGAAGGGAGAGTTGTAAACTGCTGAATTACAACCTGCAGTTGCCAAGAGGCAGGAACAACTTAAGAGCAATTTAATTGTAGATGTTTTCCTCCTTTCCTCTTTAACTCTTTCCTCAGGGAAGGATAAACACTACAGGCAGTTGAATAGTAAAGGAGCTGTTCTGGAGCCAGAAACAAGCAGGGATAGAGAAGGTCAGAATGAACTTTGCAGCTAGGAGAACAAAAGACAGCCAGAGTATCACACCATCTTCAGAAGGGCAGGTATTTGAAATTAGTGCATTGAGTTACTTTGTTCAAGTTTGCTAATGTGATGGACTTATAAAAAAAATTTAAATTTCACTTTAACATTAGGAAGGAGTTAAAATTGTTGCATAGTTGTTAGTCGGTGAGATTCCATCAATGCCCTACACTAGCCCAGCCCGCTCAAGACAGAATTTTGTGAAGGAAGCAGATGTGAGGTAAAGGTAAAATGAAGCTAACAGGGGGTCGTTATAAAATCAGAGGGTATGGTCTCAGGCCAGTTGATGATGCCATAGTTACACTTTTACTGATATTTATGCTAGTCTGAGAATGTCATCATGAAAAGTAAGTGCTATTCTGGAACAGCCTAAAGAGCATGCTGAATTGGTGCATTGGTGCACCTCTTAGGTGCTTTTTTTTATCCATTCCATTATTTGTTTGTGACCATGGGAACTTGTGTGGTCCCTCACCATTGTTTCCACAGTGATAATGTGGATGTTACCTGCCTTCTAACAGTGAACCTCTACAAGATGTTATCTCAAAAAAATTGTGTCATCTGGAGAACATTCGGCAGATTACATCCACAGTCAACAACACTGCAATCCTGAGCCTTGCACATGCTGCAAACTGCAGTGCTTGACAGCAGGGTGAGCTGTTCCTGTTGACTGAAAATATTCTACTTTTTATTTAGAGTGAGGAGTTGTTGAAAGGGACTTAGAGAAACACTTATTTTACCGTCTTCCGTAAGCTTCGTGTTAAAAGCAGTACAAAACTGCAACCTTTTTACCTGTGTATACACTACTAGAGAAGGGCGAGCCTTGAAGCCAAGAGCTTTTGTGAAAGGCATGAATAATATTAATGCTATTACCATGGTTGAAATAGAAGTGGGCATATTCTTCAGTTGTTGGCTCTGTGAGAATGCCTTATTTTCTACTACCAGCACTACGTACTGCCAGCTAAGGTTGACCCTTTTTTTGTGCACGCATTACATGCCGTAGCTATGAAGTGCACAGGCATTTTTGCATGACATTGCAAACTGTATTTTTGAAATTCCTGAATGTAGCTGAAAGAGGATGTTTACAAAGAAGATGTAATGTAGGCACCTGCAAAAAGATTTTTCTTAGGTTCTCCGACTGAAGTAGAAAGTCTGTAAACCTGTCAACACATTAATTCACTGTATGAAGTGTCTGCCATTTTTAGATAATCTGGTTATATCTCTGGTCCTCAGAGTCTGGTTAAAAAAAAATAAACACATGCACAAAAGAATTTTTAAAATATATTTTCCCTTCCTTTGTGTCTAATTTACTTGGATTCTCATATACCATTCTGTGGACTAAAGAAAATAGAAAGACAAAAATAAGGTTGGCTCCTTTTTTTTTTTTTTTTAATCCCTCTCATTTTGTTGACAAGTCAAATATGGGGTCATTTGTTTTGTCTGAACTATGAAGCAGTGTTAGCCTTGAGCTTGTTTCCTCCAGAAAAGAGAGATTATGTAACAGCACTAAATGGTGTTAGTCTGGACAAATACATAAACCTGGCTCACTCCTTGAAGGTAGGTAGGGACAAATATATAACAATAGCAGATAAGGGAGACTTTTCTATGAAAAGCCACACACTGCTGCTGTCATTTCAGCTGCCTTCTCCTTTTCCTCATGAAGAAAATCCTCAGAAAGGCTGGATGTTTGCAGCCATTTGACCAAAACCTGAATTGTCAATATACTCTACTGTAATCAACTCTGCAGTGCTTAGTGACATGAGTCCTTGTGGCCCTTGCAAGTTGAACAAGTTTTCTGAGGAGACTTGTCTTTCACCTCCTGAGTCTTGCGAGTTTTTCACCACCTTTATCCCCTTTATCACCCCCTTTATCCTTTATGTGTGCTCCCAGCCCATTGTTCTGTGGTTCCGTGTGTAGGCTGACACACCTTTGGGAACTTATTCTCAGCCTGCACTAAATCAAGGCCATGTAAGACTTAGAAACAAAACCTACTGTTGTTAACCACTTTAAATAATAAAATCCTATGGTGTTCCACGGCCATTGACTGAACACAGTCTCCAACCATAAAGAATTTTATACCTTCTAATCCTATTACTAAAGAAACATGTCATATTACTTTAACAGGCCATTCAGGGAGAAGAAATATTTTTCTTTGTAATTCACATTTCCATTCTGCAGTAACCTCAAACACAAAAATTTACTTTAGTTTCTTTGTACTCCTAGGACTTTAAATTTTCCCTGGAGTGCCTGGAATATTCTATTTTTTAGGCTGGGTCCTCAGTCCTTGTGACATGACATTCTTGACACTTTTGGGGTAAAAAGTGCATTACGTGTGTAAGTTTTTTCTTCCAAGTCTTTCTGTATGATTTAGGTTCTTCTTCTCTTACTGGTTAAAGTGAGCATTTTTCTTTGTGTGTGTACGGGGACTCTGTGTGAGCACATCACCCCCTACAAGACAGACTGCAGCTGGGACGCGCTACAGCAACAGGTATGTTATTGGGGATTAACAAATTACTTCAAAATCCACAACCTGAGTTTCCAAAAGTTGCATATTTAGGTGATTGAACATTTATTGACCATGTGGACTGTCTTTTTTAAGTACCGGCTGTATTCTAAAACAAGCACAATCTCAATCTGAAACAATACTAAAGAACAGTTCTGTTCTTAACAGCCATGTCAGAATTTTCTGATCCCTCTGTTCATGCATCGGTTTGATTCTGGGATATAAATAAATGTACTCTGAAGGAAAAGCACTTCCTATTGATGGCTAAGACTATATGCCGTTGCTTGGGAAAGAATATTATTGCCTAATTTTCTCCCCCAATGGTATTACACTTCACCTCACTTCCCCTTGTACTTGGTTTATTTATCTTTAGAGCAGTTCTCCCTATCCTGAGGGATTTGAGTAGCCTAACTTGCCTTTCTTTTCATTTCTTTTAATGTCCCTTTTTCATGTCTGCGCAAGAAGGAATAAAGCTCTCAAAAACTTTTGCTAGATTAACAGCATTTAAAATACTCAAGTAGTATTTCAAATCCAAGTGTTATCAGCAAGGTCTATGAGAGGAGGGAGAGGAAGGGTGGATGTGTCTCCGTGTGCCCCATTCATGTGGGGAGACAGTTACTTGCAAGCATTTTTCTCAAATGCTAAGTTACAACAAATATTATTTTGAAGAGGAGAACTGCTTGATAATAACTGACAGTGTTACGGAATAATTGATGAATAAATACACATATGAGACGAATAATTTCTATCTCACAATGTGACAGAAGACAGTTTAAAGTCCTTTTAGCAATATACTGTCACTATGGGGAGGACAGTGACCTTTACTCATAATATGTACACCTGGTTTGAATCAGGGTTGTTTGTGTTGATGAGCAAGGAAGAAAGAAGAGCCAAGGTTTTCTTTCAGATTTTGGGACTGCATAAGGCTCAGATTCTATTCATAGTTATTTTTACAGTAATCCCTGAAATACATGGAGCAAGATTGATAATAAGCTAGTAAGCTTGTGCTCAATTACAAATACTTCAATATTAAAATTTCTAAAAGATAACAAGCATTCTACAATGCATGTTTTATAATTTTTTTTTCATCTGGCCACTCTCAGGCTATTAAAATTCACTTTGAAATTCTTGAGTAAACACAATTTTTCAGATTATTCCTATAGTCTCTATTTTGTACTAATACTGTTCTATGATCTTTCTTTTCAGCTAGACACACCACGCAGATCTTTGTGATAAATTTTTAGCACACATAATACCAGAATCAAGAACATGTGAGCAGCAAAATACATTCCTCTGACTTAGCCTATGAAAATATTAGGATTAATTGCTCACAAGCAGTCTTTTCATATGCATCCTCAGTGATGCTAAATTGTGAAGCTAAAATTCTGATTAAGGTTACCAGAATAATTCAGAGGGAGGGCTTTTGTGTAATGGCTGCATCTTAAACCTGCAGGGAACTAAATATGGGGAGCTATCCACCTATCAGATATTTTAAGATAAGTGTGTGTATAAATGTAAAGGACACAGACTCCTAAAATAAATTTAGAACATTTATTTTGATTTATTTCTTATAACAACCAGAACTTGATCTTAAAATGAAGAAATATTTCAGGAAATAGTTCTCCTCCCTTAACTTCTGTTTTTCTAGGTAAAACAGTCTTATTTGTGGTGTTTATATAATTATATTCCAGTGTAATTCAAGTATGTAATGACATTTCTTAAATGAAAGCATTTAAAAACTCAGGAAATTGTTTTACTGTTCTGTTTCCTGACTTAAAACCCATTTTGTCATGTTAGTTTTATTGTTCATTCTGTCTGAGCTCATCTAGGTATATTCTTCCCTATACAGAATAAAATGAAATATTTACTAGCTGGTCATCTCATGTATGTTTATATACAAATATGCATGTTATATTAAAACCATTTATCTATATCATCTATCTCTATATCATCTCTCTCCATACAATTATTATTTTCATCCCTTACTCAATTTTAGTTTATATAAAAAACAGAAATCTCATTCACATAACACAAGAATGTGACTAGACTTTAATAAAAAAAGAGTAATCTTAAATGACAGAGTATCAAATAATAAATCTATTGGTTATCAAATAAAAATTTTTTAAAAAGAAATTACTTTAATTTTTTATGTAGTACCAATCAATTGTAAGAAATATAGAGTTTTTCTTTGTATTTGGCAATACAGTAAAACCACTTTCTTACATGTACAGCCCAAAGGGATGCTTTGTTTTGTTCAATGAAATAGAATAGTTTGGTACAGAGCTAGTATTTTTCAGCAAAGAGGGGGAAAATTTACCAGGCTTGCAGGAGAACTGAGTCTTCTTTTACCCTAAAGACCCTTCTATGAGACAAGTGATAGGTTAACCTGTCTCATTTTTATCCAGAGCTTTTTTAATTTAGTGGATAAGATTAAAGAGCAAGCTGAATACCACAGGTGTAGCTTGGGTTTTTAATCTGCTTGACTCAAGTTAATCTAGTTCCTGAATGGGGCTACTAATAATATAGTTCCCAAAGTAAAATAGGAAACCTAAGTAGTGCAATGCTTTTATTCAGCTTTGAATAAATCAGAGGAGCACAAAATATACTGAAACAGATTAAATTTGATTCCAGCAGGAATCAGAGTTTTAGAAGTCGTAGTAGAGATGGAGAGAAATTCAGCAGTGGAGCTCCAACACTGCCCAGGGCAGCCAGGCTCTGCTGGGGTGCGGTGCCCAGAGAAAGCCCCTGGGGCTGCTGCAGGGCCCTGGGCACTTGGCCCGAGTAAACAGCTTAGCGACAGCCATGCTCCTGCTTTTCATGCAAAGAATAGACACCAGTGAGATTATGGTACTTATTTCTGTGTTATCCTGCCCTGGAAAGTATGTCTCCATGCTCCAGAACAAAAATGGAGGGAGAGGCAGAAAAATACCCTGAAATAATTGCTGGTATATAAGTGGCGTCTAAGTCTGCGCTACAGCACAAATTCTTGTGCGTCTTTTTTTTTAAAGGCATTTTAAATTTTATGTATTTCAAGCCAAATTCTTTAGCCCTTAGGTGAGCAGAACTCCTGCTGTTCATGCTGAGAGGTCTGCTCAGTTAAGAGCACAAAAGCTTCATCCTGTGTTGAACTGATAGCTTTGATATTTCTGCAAGTTTTCAGGTTTTGGTTTTTTTGTCAGCAGAGGAGTCACAAACCCCTGTCCGTGTCACCCAGCTCCTGACATGGCACTGTAAAGGCAGCAGAGTGAGCCCTGCCCCACAGGAGGGCTGCAAGGGGCACAGACCCCAGCTGCACCCACCTATGGCTTGGGATCCGCTGATAGGTGGGGACTGCAGGGAGAGCAGGGAAGTGATGGGGGTGAAAAATTGTTGTGTTGGTACCAACAACTGCAGGATGTAGTTCAGAGGAGCAATGCGTTTCGTAAAAGCCTTTTCTTGCCAGAAAGGAGCACTAGAATGTTTAGTTCCTCCCCAGCCCCAGTTTGGTCTGGGAAGCAGCAGGGCTGCAAGCATTGCCTGGGAAGAGCTCTGGGCACCCCTGAGTTCGTGGGAAGGAGAGCCAGCGCGCGCGCTGCACAGGGGCTGTGGTGGAAGGGTGGATGCAGCAGCCCCGGCCATAGAGGTTCCACCTGAAGAACCTGTCCCCAGCGCTAAGGGTGTGAAGTGCTGATTCTGTGAGTGCTTCCGAGTTTTTCCTATATCTTAAACTTCAGAGAGAAATGTGAACTTAATCTGTTTTTCTTCATTGGAACAAGCTGTATTTCCTAGATGTTGGCTCTAAATTTAGCAAAATAAATCCACTGGATATGACTGTAACTGTGATGGCTCAACTTCATTTTATATACCATCATCATACTATTTGGGGAGGCTGAGCAACTTGAATTTTTCATATTTAGCTCAGCAGTCAATATATACTTGCATGCTTTAGTAAATACTCATTCATATGTATCTAAAGATACAGTCTTTTTTTTTTGTCTTCAAGTTAAGAAACTAACACATTCTTTTAACCGTGTTGTTTACAGAACTCTGAGAAAATTTCATGATCTGTACAAGTGCTACAGCTTGTTGTAGCAGTGAAGGGCTAAGGCACAAACAGAAACTCAAGTGTTTATCTGATTTATTGAAGAAGATAACTGTAAGTATTTGAGAATCAATGTAAATACACATCTTTCAATAAGAATACATGTAGTCCTAGCTTCCCTGGGTACTTTTTTTGTGGTGAACAGTAATTACTTACAGTTAAAAAGGTAGTGTATGTGTTAATTACTCAGTGTGCTGTGGTTAAACCATCCTGCTTATTTGATGTTTAGATAATTTTCGTCAAATAAAGAAAACATTCTGGTCCTCTGTTTAGCAGTTTACAAGTGCAAAATGTGAAGTAGTTTTTAGTTTTCCACAACTTAATCCTCTTCTTAATTTTAAAGAAATATAAGTTCCACCACTACCGTGTACTCGGCAGGTATTTGTTACAACAGTCTTTGGAACTCATTTCATATAGATGTATTCCCACAGACTGCAAGGAAGGAAGAAGTTAAGGTGAAGAGATTTCAGATTATATTTCATACAGAAGAAACTGCATACCCCCACCCGTGGAATGAAGTTACCTTTTCAAGCCTAACCCACTCCTCCCTAATTGGTACAGACGGTGTTCAAAGATGTTGATTGTTTTGTGATCTCTGTTCCTGTGAGGAATTCAAGCTTAAAAAGTGTGAAAAAATTGAAAAGTCTTGCATTTTTAAATTCAGGTACCATCCATCCAAGAAATACCATATATGATGGTCTGCAGGGCTTCTCTCAGACAGAGTAACTGGGGCCAAGAGGGCTCAGATGGCTCCCCTGTGTGATCAGTTATGATGTATTGTGTTAATGGTTCCTAACTTAAATCTTGTCAAAAAAGCCGTAGAAATCCCTCTTAAGTATCTCAGTAGGTGCTTCTTAGAGAATAAAATCTGTTCAAGAAATAATAGACACTACTAGAGTTACTCATGCTTGAAAAATATTGCATCCTGATTGTTAGAAAGCCCTAAGGGTAAAGACGGTGACTCCATCCTAGCAGCTCTGGAGGGGAATATAGGATGACTTTTCTCCTCAGTGGAAGGTAAGTTGTGCAGGGTTCAAAGACCTCTGGTTAGTGGGGGAGTCAATGAGAACCTCATCAGTTTCTGCGGAGTGTTCTCTGCTTGTCTTGCAGGGTGGGTGTTTAGACAATACCTGACTGTCTGACGGCAGCAGATGTGATGCAAGCTTCAGTGTGCGAGGAAGCAGAGCTCAAATTCCTTTTGTGCCTGTAAATACAGAGCTGCTGTGAAAGTCTTTGTGAATAGAGTTTGGGCCTAATGCATGAGGACCCTTGAGGCAAGAGATGTGAAGGAAATGGGGAGGCATGCAAAACATGCACCTGGGAACAATTGTTTTCACTCATCCATTCTAAGAATGGTTTCAAATCTTTAGTGAATGTAATCCATCAGCAAAAGCCACACAGTTTGGAACAAACAGGTGAGACATGCAACCGTCAGTACAGTAACTTTGCGCTGCTAATGACAAGTTCCACCTGGCTGCAATTACTTAACTACTTTACAAAACTTTTCAACTCACTCAACACACCTGTCAGCTCACCCAGCTGTGCAGGAGCTGTCATTACAAACTTTCAAGCTCTGTTCAAGGTCCATCAGTGCTTTAGAGGATCACCCTTCCAAGATAAGGAATCTCTACAAAAGTTATTGTCCTGACCAAAGGGGCTTATGGACACTTAGATACTACCTACAATATATTTTTCGTTTTTGCTCTGAATATCTTGGATGGAAAATGTGAAATGAAATGAATGCAGTAAGGACATCTCAAGTGAGACGAGGTGCAGTGGTTAGAGCTGAATCAGGGATTGATGGTCAGCCTAAATGGGATTCACTGAATCTGATTTCTCATCTGCTTTATATCCCATCCCACCACCCATTTTTTTTTATCCTCCATCTATTAGTATCTTACTAAACTCTTTGGTGGTTTCTTGCCAGCTTTAAGAATTGATTGTGGCAGACAAGTGCTAAAGTCTGTAAAAAGTTTTCAATACTGGGTGTTTCCTTTGGTCAGGGAACTATAAATCTTCAAGAAGCTCTGAGTTAAGGCTTTATTTCAGCTTTCTGTTGATCCACCTGGAACTGTCTTGCATGTGTTCTGTGGCTCTCTCCAGCAAAGTAAAAAAAATCTGGCTGTATTATTTTTCCGGGTTTTGTATCTTATGTCACATAGCAGAGTTCAATACTTATTAACAACATCCTACAGCAAGAAAAGTTTTAAACATACAGAAAAATTTTGGTACTGCTCTGTGCTAGGTAGAAAAGCTGTATTTGAAGTTGTGCATCTGTATATCTCATGAAAGATGATTCTGGTCATTTTGAATAGTAAACAATGTACACATGTGGGCAAGTTCTGTTTCTTAGTCTGGAATCTCTAAGATGACTAAATGTCAACTGTTTTCCCTGGAGATCATGAACAAATAAAAGTTTAGTTCTCTGGGGCACAAGTTTTGGTCATTAGAGTCCTTGCACCAAATTCCCTGATTCCTAAATTGTTGTTACCTATTGTGCTATTTAAATAAAGTAAACCAAACCAAAATGGCCTTGATATTCTTCTTTTCCATATCTTTTATCTAGAGATGAGCATTACTTTTAATGCAGATGCCCCAAATGACTTTATTCATGTATATAATAAAGCAATAATTTTTAATTCCAATAGACAAATGTACATTATGGAGGTAGAATTTTAATTTTTAGGAAGATTTGCACAATTTTTTTTTGTTTATTTTTTAATTCAAAGTCATAATGTTTACTGAAGAGATGTCTTTTTGTGGGGAAAAAAAAAGCCATTTATGTATATCTATCCATATCTATCAGTACTGAGTCAAGGAAAGAATTTATGGAAAGACCTTGATAACTAATGTTTCTCTAATGACAAATTGCCAGTGCTTTTGTTGGAAGGGAAAAACCTCAAGTTTTTGAACTACAGAAATAGCCATGCATGTAGGTGTACCATTATCTGACAAACAGAAAATGCAATTTTAGCATTATAACTGCTTTTTCTGTATAATTTTCAACCTCTAAATTGGGCTGGCCTATAGTTAGTACTTGGAATTTGAGACTCTTGAAACATGGGCAATGTCTTACATTTGATTGTTTGATTTGTTTGAAGTGACTGGATTTTACTTTATTTGGGCTAGTTCCAGATCTCAAGTTAAAAGCTACTAAATTTAATGCTAAAAGTAGCTCTGGATATGGTTGTCATACATATTTGACTTAAAAGGTTTCTTTTATTCTAGAGTGAGACTATTGCACAACCAGTTGGAATATTGATTCTTTAGCTACCTCTGTAACCTATACACCTGATTTCTCTGCCAGTTCCAAACTGTGATGTCGGAATTGTTAATGGCTAAATAATAAAAATAAATTATAAATTATTATTTATAAATTATAAAAAAACCCCAAACCTC
>VYZR01017591.1:0-18610 GCA_013400675.1 Oxylabes madagascariensis
GAGCAGCACTCCCAGCCCAAGGGCTGCAGGCTTATCCAGGAAAGCCAAAAACCTTAATCAAGCTCAATTTCCCGGGAGAAAAGCAGCTTTATTACTAAAAACATCCTCTCACACTCCAGCTGATGGGAATTATTCCAGCCACAGCCCCTGCACGACCTCTCGGGGTGTCTCAGGTGACAAAGCCAATTGTGGAGCTTTAACCAACATCTGCAGGCACAAGCCACTGGCTCAGAGCAGTTTTCTGGAAGCAACTGATTTTTACCCCTCAGTTTCCAAAGCAATCTCCTCTCCAAGCCTGAAAAACTGATCTCATTTATAGCAGCACCTATTCTCTCAGGCAAATCCAAGCCCAGGCTTCCAGAATCATGGAATTGCATCTCCTCCTCTTCACAAGTGGTAGTTACCCCTCCAAAAAATTCTCCTCAGAAAGCCAGGAACCTCAAACTACGTTAAGAGAGGCTTTTTGAGCTATGATTGGCAATCCAACACTATCAGCTTGTCACATTAAAAGCCATTTCCAATTTCTCAAGCGAGTTTTTAGGCACAGAAGGCAGCAAATTGTTTTGGAAGAGCCTGAGAACCATTTCTGCATCCATTTTCTCAGAGGAATTACAGGTCAAGTACAGAAGGTCAAAGGAATCAATGATAATAATGTATATGCAATAGCTTTTAAAGGTAAAGGAGCATCAACTAGGACACGGGCATTACCCTAAAATCCAGCCTGGTTCTTTTGAGCATCCCAGTGCTCGGCTGTAATAGAGTATTAAGGAACTCAAGAGAGATTTAAGCCTTGTATCTACCTAAAAACTGCTGATAATACTGGCAGTAAGTTTAAAAAAAGTCATCTTCACCTAATTTTTCTCCTCGTGGATTTTCAACTTGCTCTAGCCAGGAACAGACACTAATTTTCAAGAAAGGCACGAAGTTTTAATTAACCTGAGCTCTCAGCTCTCAGAGGGTTTGCTTCGCTCCCTGCAGGCTCCGATTCACTGCGTCACTTGGAAAACACCCAAATCCCCATCTTTGGGTGCAAAAGGAAACTCAATTAATAATGGAGCATCCACCTCCATCCTGACCTTTACACTCTGCACAGAAAACACGGATTCCTGGTGCCTCCATAGGTTAGGTAACCTTCCAGTCAGCTAAGTCTGGCATGGAGAGAGCAACTGGAGGATTCAGGAGAGACCTGGAAGAACCTTGTACAAGAGTTATCGGTTCTCCAATCTCCAGAGCATTCCAGAAAAAAAGGGCTTAAACAGCACCCCAATCCCACATGAACCAAAGCAAGTTTGTGGGCACATCTCCCAGGCTGATTCCAGTTAATCACCTACTTACCAAAATAATTCTCTTTTTTTTTCATATAAAATGAGAGCAATTACACTGATATAACCACGTTTTTTAGGTAAATACACACCTACATTTTACACATCCCTGCTGAGGTTAAACTGCAAAGTTTGGGGGGTTTGTTTTTCATGACAAGAATCAGAAAACTCCCTTCCCTCCTAACAACTTACTGCATTTCAGAGACAAGAAGAACTGCAAGGCTGCAGCCAGCCAGCAGCACCCACAGCCGTCTCCCACCCAACTAAAACTGTAAGCCACAATGATTAAATAAAGCTGGCTGCTTGCTAGGATTTTAAGCTTTTCCTTTGGTTCACAGCTGAGAGAGTCCCTGGCAAGGCTCACAGGAGATTTACCCCTGGCAGCCACAGGGACACTGTGCCACAGCCCAGGAGACAAGTGGGGGGCTGGAGGTGTCCCCAGACCTCATGGTTGGACTGCTGAGGGTTTGCTGCTGAAAATTAATTGGCCAGGAGGACCCAGACCCATGAATACCTTGGTTGGAAAAGCTCCTTTTTTAAGATTCACAGAGAAGTCGTGGCTGCCTCATCTCTGGAAGTGTCCAAGGCCAGGCTGGATGGGGCTTGGAGCACCTTGCTTAAGTGGAAAGTGTCCCTGCCAATGGCAGGGGTGGAAGAGATTGTTTGTAGGGTCCCAATTCAAATAAATCACTGTAGGTTTAAGCCAAATAATTTGGGTTGGCAAAGGCAGATCTTCAGATCGTGTAAATGGGATTTAAAGAAGTGTCCCTCAATGCCAGACCTTCCACAGGTACCTTAAGAGCCAGGAAAGCGTTGGGTGATGCTTCTTGGCTCTCCAGCACTCCCTGGGAGCCCATCAGGTACAGATTTTCTGGAGCAGTGACCACCTGCTACCATGATATCAATCCTTTACCTAAGCTCAAGAGCGCAGATTAAACCACAACCTCCTCCTGAGAACGCAAAAAAAAAAAAAAAAACAAAAAACCAAACCAGAGGAAGAAAGTGCAGAGCAGGTGAGTCACCAAGAGCAGAGCTCTCCCAGATCCCTGCACCACTGGCTGACCATAACTTCAGCTGCATCTTCCCAACCCTACTCCAGCCTTCTGTCAGGAAGAGACAGATGAAAACGTCAAGCTTGCTCTGCCACTTCAGTGATAATTCATAACAGAACTCCAAGAGCTGATCTGCTGCTGCAAAAAAAAAACCCTCTCCAAAACAAAACAAAAAATCAAAACAAACAACACCCAGGCACTTTTGAATTAATTCCAGTATTGTATTTTGCAGCCAGATTTCTAGGAAATGTTGTGAATAATCCAAGTAATTCAGTGGAGTGTTGCTGGGGATTTTTGTTTTGTTTTTATAGAACACAGGAGCACGTGGAGTTTTGGTTTTGCAGCAGAACCCTCAGAAATCAGGGGTGTTCCTGCTCCTTTTATTATTTTATAACAGGCCTCCTGATAATTCCAGAAATAAAAATGTGCAAGAGACCTGTGAGCCATCCCCTCATGCTCTCCCACAGATAGCATCAGTCCATCTCCTGCTGGCAAACTGGGCATCTCATGGGGAAAAACCCACTGTGAAAGGATTTGTTTCACAAAAACAAACTTAAAATAATCTCCTACTTAAGCAAACAATTCCAAGATAGATAAAGTCAAATCCTAAAAAAAAAAAAANAAAAAAAAAAAAAGTCAAAATACAAAAAAAAAAAAAAAAAAAAAAAAAAAAAAAAAAAAAAAAAAAAAAAAAAAAAAAAGAAAGAAACCCCCCCCCAGCACACATACCAAGCTGAACTGCAAACTGAAAAACAAAAACAAGCAGATAAAATATATCCAAACATCCCAAGCCAGACTGGGGCCTTGGGGCCCTTCAACACAACTGTGATTTATTGTGCCAGCAAAACCAATTAATAAGTCAGAGGAGACGAAGCAGTGAGGGATTTGCTCTGGAAGACCAGAAAAAAAAATAAATTTATGCTGCAGGATCTGTTGAGCCAGCTTTAAAACAATGCAACAATTCAGATCTCCCCAGCACTACACTGGGATTCCTTCCCTTGGATTTTGCAAGAGGAACAGAAAACTTCTGGGTTTATGTCTTATCAGGGAAAGTTCTTGGCTCAGGTAAAAACCTCATCGCAATTTCAGCAGAATTTAATCACTTGCAGGTAATTCCAGGGCTTTTAGAGCTCATCTACCTCCACGAGGAGGGTGCAGGATGCTCACAAGAGACAATGAGGAAGGGCTTGATGAGTTAATTCTGAGCCCTGATTGCTGAGCTGCATTTCATCAGGACTCCAATTATCCCCAGGTTTGGATTGGGGCTACACAATCATCTCATTACTCACTTAAATTCGCCAGAAAGAAAACTCATTTGTCAAAACAACCTTACAGGAGATTTAAGTGACTTTAACACGCAGGGAGGGGGACACCAATTACCACCAGGACCTGCCAGGTTTGTTTGTGCAAGAGGCTTGTTCCAGAGACTCAAAAAAAAAAAAGAGTAAAAACATGGATTTTCATCAGCAAGGTGGCAGAGGACAACTATTAAAATTGACAATACACACGGGTTGAAAACAGACCGTGGCCATCAGATGCCATCATATCTGCTGCCACCACTCTCAATCAGAAATGTCCAACGGAGCAGGCACAAATTTATTTCTTTTTTTCCCCCTCTTAATATTGCCTGTACAGAACAGACTACTCACCAGATTTTTTTTCCCAGCTACATTGTAAGTATTTACCTCATGCAAGGCACTAAAAGCCACAAAAGTGGCTTTCAAGTTCTTCCAGAAATAAGGGAAAACTTGAACTCAAAGCTGAAGATGTGGTCTCCTTGATAAATTTTCCAGATTTTTAGCTAGTTAGGACGGGAGATGGTTGGGACCATAACGACCTCTGAACTTCCCAAACAGTCACATATTAATTCACTAGAAAATCCTTCCAGGGCTTTCCCCAGCTCCTCAGTAATTAACAGAGCTACAAATTGCTAAACCCTTGAAGTTTTTATGGATGTAAACATCTAGGAGGCTCTTCCAAAGCTCTGCTTTGGTGCCGCAGCCAAGATCACCCTCGCTACAGCCCTTTCAACTGAAAATGAGGTTTCAACTTTTAAATTTTAACGTTGCTGAGAACACAAGAAGGGTAAAGAAAAGTTAGCTGGCAAAAGACAGACCCAGGCTCCGACCAGAGCCTCAGATATGCTCAGAAACAAAAACATCCTAATTACTAAGAATACAGAAAACCATATGTATATGCAAGATCCCAGGAGGAGATAAGGAAAAAAGCTCCACTCTACGCAGAGCAAGAGGATCAAAAGATGTTGCTCTGCTGAGAAAAGGGAGGAAAGTGTCCAAAAAACAGAATTAAAGAGGTTTCTTTTTTCTTTGCCCTCTCTCAACGCAGCACTGGGGGACTGGGGATTTTTATTGTTTCAGAGGTGGGGCAAGAGCATCTCTTGCCACCACAAGTGGTGCCACAAAGCAGCTCAGTGATTTCGTAGCTCCGTTTCAAAACAAGCTGTTTTGAAACCCTGCGAAAAGGTAGCACCTTTATCTGTAGTTTCCTGATGACGTTTTGGGGTGAAGGCTTTGAGAATCTGAGAGCAGGAAACTCCCGCGGGGAGATCACCAAAGCAGCGCAGCGGGGTGGGAGCACTCGCACCGGCACCCTCCGTATGCTCCAAGGCCTCGGCTCAATCAACCAGCAGAAGGTGACTCATCACTCCACAGCAGCTGAACTCTTCCAAAAGGTCAGTTTGTAATGAGGAGCGAGAGTGACAGCGGCTCTGAGGGTGAAGTAACCAAGAAATCCGCTGTATTTCCAGTCGCAGATAACGCGACGCTCAGGGCCGAGGAGGAACGCGCAAGCAACGTCCCCTCCTTCCCCAAACCACAGAGAAGCACAACAGGAAAAGCACCACAAAGCTTCTTGAAGCCCTCAGAGGCAGCTCCAAGGTGCTGTCTCCTCAAGGCAAGGGAGGAAGATGAGTAATAACACAAATATAGGGTAGAAATGCCCACTGCCATGGCACCACCTTGACAAAAGGAGAAGCCTCTCTCAGAGATTTGCACGGGGCATGCCACAACTACATTCAAAAAAACATTGAGAGATCTGCTTTTGGGGGGTTTTATTGTTGTTTGTAGTGATAGTGTAGAGGAAGGCAAGACTGAGTCCTGGAAAGGGACATGCAGAGCCACACAAAACGCTAGGACAGACAGCTGGGCTTGTGTTCCCTGTGGCAGAAGGGTTTGGGAAGAAGTTGGGGCCTGTCCTGCCTCCAAAACCAGCAGCGTTTCTCCCCAGGCCCTTACACTGCTCTCAGGCAGATGCTGGGGGCTCAGTCACCTCCCCACGTCCCAACCTGGGTCACCCTCTCACATTCCCA
This sequence comes from Oxylabes madagascariensis, assembly GCA_013400675.1. Lineage (NCBI taxonomy): Eukaryota > Metazoa > Chordata > Aves > Passeriformes > Timaliidae > Oxylabes > Oxylabes madagascariensis. The sequence continues at coordinate 5,703 of VYZR01017591.1, forward strand.
ATCCTCAGGAAAGCATCAGCCACATCCCAAGAGCCTACAAGCAAAGTGGGAAGGAGGGAAGGAGCAGGGCTGCCCAGCCCTCATGCCCTGCATGCCCTCAGAAAACCTCCCAAGAATCAGGCATTATTTTCTGCCCTTCTGCAACTCAGCCCAGCCTCCAGAGAACACCTCTGCCTAGAGACGAGAGGACTGGCTTCCAGTTTTGTCCTTTGACTCCCAAGAACTTGTTCTTTGTATGAGATGGGGAGAGCCAGTGCCAAAGGAAGTGCTGTCACCACCAGTGGTGCTGGATCAGCTGACATCTGGCAGACATTCAGCTTCCCCTTCCAGATGTCAACCTAAGGCTTGGCCCCCGGGAACAAGAAAGATGAGCCTTGTGACAGCTACAAGCCTCCAAGGGCCTAAATAACCAGAGAATTTTGTTTTCCTCTCACCATTTCAAATCCTGAATATTTCCAGCACTTCCAGGGGCAGGAAGCCCCAAGCCCTCAGGGACTACTTCCTGAAGAGGCTGGAACTCTCCAAAAGAGCTCTCCCTAGTATCCTACACACATGCTGTTTTGGGGGAAAACACAGGAGTTGGAACAAGATTATCTTTAAGGTCTTTTCCAACTGATATTATTCCATCATTCTATTTCTCCAAAATCAGCAGAGAAGATGGGACTTCACTGCACTTCAACTGTTCCTTTATCAGTACAATATCTCCAAGATCTCGGTCATCTTTGAGGCAGATGATCCAAGTTGAGGCAGATGATCCAAGTTATCAAATACAACCATTTAATCTTGCTTCAAAGAAAAAAAAAACTCTTTGCAGTAAAAGATGGACCTGCCAGAGCCATCCAACATTTATCTGATGCTCTTTGGCAGGATGTCTCCAAAGGGATCCAACACCCACGCACGATCCCCACTCCAGAAAAAGACAAGCAAATACACCTGCCAGGCTGTGCGACAGGAAAACATCACGAAAGAACTTGAAAAACAAGGAGCCACCCAGAACAGTCACTGATGACAATGTGGAGTTGATTATTTACTGCCTGACTATCTCAAACATCGACAGGATTTAAAAACACGGAGCCTGCTCCCAGTACAAGATTACACAACCACCACACCAGACTGTTTTCACATCACACTTCAGCTAAATGGATTCTCTATCACCCATGTCAGGTTTGCAGCTACCCCTGCAGTCCAGCTCTCCCTCCAATATGGTGGGCGTGCAAAAAAGTCAAATAATACTTGCCACTCTCTTCAAAGAAGTATCCATTTCTTGACATCGCTGCTGGTGGAGACTCTGGAGAAGACAGAAAAAAAATGAAACGTGAGAATCATCAAGACGCTGAACGTCTTCGCTTTACAGCACAAAGCCAGTCCCAAAATACTGCAGGCATCAGATTTTCCTGAATGTGTTAAATGTAACTTTTTGCTTATTGATGTTATAGTATTTACCAGAACTTTCCTTTACAGCCACAGGCAGTACTTGGAAAAAGTACTTTGGAAAAAAGTCTCAGACATCCTGGGCTGGGACCACAAAAGAGCAAGGCTAAAGATCAGGACGAGTCTGCCCACCTCAGGGATTTACCAAACCTGAACAAGTATGTCAGCAATAATACAAACTGAACATCTGAAAGGTTTTTATAAAAATACAAACCATAATGAAGGTTATACCTTGTGCTCAGATAAAAAGAACCAGTTTGATTTAGAAGAAAACTCCATTTGGATGAAAATGGGAATTCACTTCCCATCCTGCTGCTCCTAATCATTAGGATATCCCCCAAAGAGTGCTTGGCACTTGAAGATAAGCCCCAGAACCCTCCAGCCTTCCTTGGCCCACTTCCTGAGCTGGGGTCCCGCAGCCAACACCATCTGCACCAGCAGGGTCTGGTGAGGAAGCCACAAATGGGAAGTGACGCTGAGCAAGAGCGAATCCACAAACACAGCAGCAGCAGGGATGCATCCCCATCATTCATTAGGGAACAGAGGTTTTGGTACTGAGTCAGTTCTGCAATTCACTGCTGGCACAGCAGCTACTGAACATTTCTTGGCATGGAAACAGAGCACAGGAGCACCTGCTCTCAGGTGTGATCAAAGCCTGGTGCCCAAACCCAGCCTGGCTCTTCTGAGCGCTGACAAAAGGTGACAGCTCAGCCTGCGTGGGCACAGGCAGCAGCTCCCCTGGACAGGTGCACGGCCCATTTTACAGTGAGTAACAGAGCTCTTAATTTCAAGCCCTGAGCAAGAGTCACCCAAGCAGCCCCTTGGAAACCTGAGGCTCGATGCTGCCTCTTCACACACTTCTTCCCAGCCAAAATGCAATCAGAAAGAGGAATAGGTTTGCTCTGTCTTTCCCCACTTCATTAGGCTAATCAAACATTACCTACGCAAGCCTGGGATGAATTTGGGCCAACAAGGAAAGAGGTTTCGCCTGCCTTATTGTTCTACAGATTAGGCTTCCTGCTTTTCCTTTGAGGTATGACACTGCTTCCCAAAGACCCTTTCTCTGCCCCATAACTTTTGGCTCCCAGGTTGCAGGCTCTTTATTCCCTCGTACAGTGTGCCACGTTTTTCAGGCCTCACAATTCCTGCTGGTCCCCTGGGAGCCTTTGTGCACATGACGGATGCAAAGTCACGGCACTGACGGGAGCACCTCCCAGCCCTGTCACTTGTCACCACTCAGACCTTCCAGTGCCGACAGGTTCCTGAAGGGATACCCTGATGGCCACGAAAAAAAAAGAAAAAAAAAGAGCCAGCACATAAACCAGAGGGCAATTCGAGTGTCTGGTCCAAAGGAGAAACACAGTGTTCCAAAGTTCATCCCAGAACAATGGGCTGGAGGAACAAACGGCACCGAACTGTGGCCAAGGGGCACCCATTACACGAGTCAATTGTTTCCCTCCACCTGGAAGGGAAGGAGAAGATCCATCCAGACTGATTAGCATGTTAATGATCAAAGGAAAGTTTTCTGCTCTTATTGTGCAATGATTGCTTTTACGTACTTCAGAGAAACAAACAAAATACGCCTCGCCGGGCGGATTACCCAGGGAACCCACATTCCCACCAGGATGGTTTATCCATTTCTCACTCCTGTTACGGCTTCTGAGGGAGCCTTGAAGCAACATGTTCATCCTTCACTGGGCAAAATGAGACACTCTGCTTTTCCTTCAACTGAACACAGCTCTTTCTGCAGGTTGGTGCTGTGTAACGATCGGGAATTGGTTGGTTTATTCCTTCAGAAATTCCTTTCAACTGCAGCATCGCCCAGATTGGCATCACACCTTTATGGGAGACTGGTTTGGTCCCTGCTTGGACCAGGCATGAAAAGGGCAAGCCTGGGGTGTTACAGCAGGCAGTGCCATTTCATTAGGTGCCACTGGTTCCTCTGAGTCACTAATGAGCCACAGTCCCCCCGGCAATACGCTCGGGTAATTATGGTGGAGGCACTGTTTTTTTCACGTGAGTCATAAAACAGAGGTCTTAACCTTGTAATTAAAGATGCAATGGCACGTTTGGGGGGGGGGGGGGAAGAAAAAAAGTCAGGCGTTCACCCTACTATGTCCTGGCAAAAACCCAGCCCTGGTAATTTGTCTTCTCCCAAGATAATGCTGTCCCACAGCATCAACCCAATTCAGACTTTCCAAACAGCCTCGTTGGCGCCTTTGGAAAAGCTGTTACATCCCCCACGGAAGGGGCACATTAACATCAGGAATCTATGTGTGGCGTGCCCAGGAGGTAAAAGGTGATGGGTGTTTATACAAGTCCAGACACAGGCAGGGAGCCACGGGAGCAGCTGAAAGGTCAGGGATTAGCACAAGTGGAGGTAGGAAGGGTAAATTGGGGGCTACAGCATCTGCACCTCTGTTGCACTACAGAATTCAACATTCACCTGACTTTTTCAATAGAATAATCAGGGTTGGAAGGGATTTCTAAAGGTCTACGCCACCTTCCCTGCCATGGGAAGGGATAGCTGTAACTAGATCAAGCTGCCCAGCACACCATCCAGCCTGATCTTGAACGTTTCCTGGGATGGGGTGTCCACCAAACATCTGGGCAACCCAGTCCAGTGTTTCACCACCATCATTGCAAAAAAGTTATTCCTTATGTCTAATCTAAACCTCTTTTCATTTCAAACCCTCACTCGTTGTCTTATCCCAACAAGCTTTTCTAAAAAGTCTGTCCCCACTTTTCCAAAAGGCCCCCTTTAAGCACTAAAATGTCACAGTAAGTTCACTCTAGGACCTTCTGTCCCAGCTTTGGACAAATTAGGAGGAAACATCTTGAAATGAACGTGTCCTCTAACAGAGGACACCTCTTCCCCAGGTTGAACAACCCCAAGTTTTGAACTGAGCAGAACAAACCAGACAGATCTCAGGGGAAGCCCAATTCAACTCTTTCCTCCTTGCGCCCCAGTCCCTTTCTCCCCGTATTCCCCAGTCAGGAGCAAGCATTCCTCATGCTGAGGGATGCTACCTGAGGACAAGGCCAGCTGGCTCGTGCTGAAGTGCAGGCTCAGGAGCAGCCAGCACGACAAACACAGCAGCAGGCTCCACCTGCTCCCCTCTCCCGGCTCTTACAGCATTCCACATCCAAGGTCTCGGCTCCTTGGCCGGGTTTTGCTGCCATGGGCTCGGGTTGTGCAGAGCTGACAGCAAGGCTGAGCCCGCTCTGCTCCAGCAGCCACGGCCTGACGCGCACGCCAACCTCGCATTTCCTCTCCCCACCTCACCTCCACTCCTGAAATTAAAAAGAGTTCACCCAAGGGCCAGTTATGAAACACCGCGGTGATCGATGCAATTGCTGGGCTTAGGGAAGCCTGGGCAGGAGTACAAGTCTCCAAATTCATTAGGTATCTACATGATAATGCTCCAGCGTTTGCCTGAAGTTGCAGAAGTGTTTCCATGAAGGATAAATCTTCCTCCAGCCTGCAAAGTGCAGGGGCTCAGGGGTTCCCCCTCTCCACACCCTCAGATCCACCAATCCCATTCTTTCACCCAGGTTTTCTTGCAAAGGCTTCAACAATTAAAGAAAAAAATCCAAGCAAAGAAATTTCAGCAGGACAAAGGCTTCTAGAGACAAAGTTGGAAAGAACTACCCCAAGGAGCACAGATGCACAGCACAACTCACTCCTGCACCTCTGGTACCTCTCAGAGAGGTCCTGCCTCTCTTCAGACTCTTCCTCACCCATCACCTCCAAGGACAACCAGACTCTCCAATTGCTCTCCCCATCCAAAGGCAGGACAAGGTGCCACCTTCCACTGTCTGCCCAAAAGCACATGGTGTAGCTGTCTTTTTACAATTTAAGCCGCGCTCTTCTTTTCTAAACGTTAATTTACTCCAGAAAATAACTTCCTACTGCCACCCCAGCCTTATTCCCTGCAGGAATGTCTGTTAGGTGAGACTAAACTGGAGAGGCACCCGGTGTTACCACTTCTTTCCTTTCTCAAAAGGAAAATCTCTGAGCTTTCTGAGAGCTGAATTCAGAGGTGAAGAGCTGAAGTGCTGCAAAAGAGAAAACAAAGCTGCTTTTTCTAGACTCAAGGATACAGCTGAAGATTTCATGGCTAAGCCACTACCCTTTGAGCTGAGGCAAAAACAGTGACCCCAAGAGCCAGCAAGGCAGAGGAATATCAGAGAATCAGAGAATGGTTTGAGCTGGGAGCTAAAAGACCATCCACTCCAACACTCTGCCATGGGCAGTGTCTTCCACCAGACCTAGATATGACATTTATTTTTTAACTGGTAGCAGAGTCACGGCTGCTGTTGTGGTTTAAGGTGCTTGGTTTTAGGACTGGGATGGAACAGCTGATCCACCACGGGAAGCACCAGACGAGAAGTGGGTATATTTCCTGATTTCTTACATTCTTATCATTTTTACATTTACATTTGACAACAAACCCCTGCCATGCCATCCTCCATTATTAAATTCCTGTGGGCACCGCGTCTCCGATCTAATAACCCATTTTGACTCTCTTGTTTTAAAGTTAGAAATAAGTTCTCTTGAGCCTTGCAATACTGGAGGATTATGAATAAAAACACATTCTCGGGATACTTGAGTAACTCAATTACAATGTTCTGGTGCTGGCATCTTCCAAGTAAACAGCCCTCTGCAGCACAAGCCTTATATTGAAGTGAAACACAGCTCTGAAAAACTTTCTACAAGTACTGCCACAGCCTTTGGCTTTTATGATTTCTCTCTGGTAAACCTCTAACAATTCTAGTGCCTTGATAGTAAACTGGAGTTTATTTTGAGACAACACCAGTTTGAAAGAGGTACTGGGGAAGAACTTTTTTATTTACGGGTCCTTTAATATTGGCAGCTCTTGGGTTGTCTCTGAACGTGGGCAGCTCGTGCATCTGGAAAATTTAGTTACCCCAAAAGTTCTGATCAGAAAACATGTAACTTCATTATCTTTTACTCAGGGTGTGCTCCAATATCTCAGTTTCACAGACTGGTTTGGGCCAGAAGGGTCCTTAAAAACCATCTAGTTCCAACCCCATATTCCAACACCTTCCACTATCCCAGATTCCTCCAACCCCATCCAACCTGCCCTTGGACACTTCCAGGGATGGGGCAGTCACAGCTTCTTCAACAACCTCAATTTCCACCGTTTTTTGCTGGAGCTCTGAGGACATTTCTCAGACTCATCAGCACATGCAACGTCCTGCCTCAAAGCTGATAAAGCAAAACACGTCAGACTGCGAGAGAGAAGTTACCACAAAAATCATTTGCTTGTGCTGGAAAAGCCTTTAGACTTGGCCCATTTCCTCCCAGGAAGAATTAGCAATCATTGCATCATACTGAACTGCCCAGTCAGATAACTGGGCAGAAATGGGATGGATAACTGGAAAGAAATCCACTTCCCAGAAGACATGCAGGACTTCAGCTTCGCAGCGAAGTTTTGGCCACTCCCAGCTGACTCCAGGAGTTCACTGAATGCAAAATTACAGTTAAGTTGCATCCCCTCAAACTGATCCAGGGACAATTTCAGCTTGGACAAATTTATGGTCTCATCCAAGGCTTCAGCCTGGTGGAAGATGATGCAGCTTCTCCCATCCAAAGCTCCCCAGTCCCGGTGTTCAATATTAAACTCTTAGTAAATTCTTATTCTTTGCTCTCTCCACCCCAACGTGAATTAACATCCCAGGACAAGGGAATTCCTGCACAAGGGATCTGGAAGCTGCATTCAGGTTCCTGCGATTTGGAGCAAGGGGACAGTCACCATTTATGTGCTTTAAACACCCGATCACCAAATGGTGCTGCTCTCCTTCTCCACCCAAAGTCAGCAGAAACCCAGACTTGAGAGAAAAACCACACACAGAAGAAATAATACCTCAGGGGAAACCTGTAGGAGAGGAGGAATTTTTTAATTATATGGAGCATTGACTGAAATGGAGTTTAAAAATCCCAGTGTGCAGCAAAAGCTCAACTGGAGGAGGACGAGGAAGCCTCAAACTCCTTTAATAACACAACTGCATCACAGCAGAATAGGACAGGAGCTTGACAGGCAGCAAATCTGATCACAGACGAGATGATCAGCTCCAAATATGTCAATGTTACAGTTTTTCTCCAACAGAGCCTCTCTTGTGCCCTCAAAGCAAGAGATTCTGGGAGTTTTCAAGAAGAACCAAGCAGCACAGGCTCTTGGTGGAGACATTTCCTGCAAATCATTTTAAATCACCCAAGTCAGCAAGAATTAATGGACAGCAGCAAGCAAAAAGCTATTCCGCCTCGAGTTGCCACTTCTCATTTCTATCTACACCTTCAGCAGCTGATTCCTTCCCACAGCTCCACCTAATTCAGCTGGAAAAGCCTGGTGAAAAGCAAAGCTCCTGCTGGCACAGAGATTGGAATATTCCTCTGTGCTGCTGGTCTGAGCAATCACAATTGACAGACAGGACAAGAGCTGGAGATCTGACTTGTTTTTCTCCATGCCTAGAGAGGTGTGACCAAAAAAAGAAGAAAAAAAATAATCACAGAAGTCAAGGTTTCCAAACTGATCCCTGCAATTCAAGAAAGTGTAAGATCAGGAAGGGATGCTCGGTAATACTTGGGCAGGGAAGTGCCTGGTAAATGGTGTCTGATGCTGCCCGTGGCAAGCCCAAATACAAACCTTTCCCCAAAAAGCATTGATAAAGGCAAAGGAAAACATCAAAGACAAAATTCAAGAGGGGCAAAAAGACCTCTGTAAGTCACTAAACGGGGAATATCCGCACTGGGAGTCCCAGGGAGTTTTTTCTTGAAGAGCTGAGTCAAGATCAACTAAAGGACTCTTTCTGGGCACAGCTTTACAGCCCCGCTCTCCTTTGTCAGTGCAGACACACATCCATGCCCAGCAGAGCCTGAGGGGGATAAATCCTCCCTTCCCAAGGCCAGCAGAGCCCTATCCCTCCCCAGCTCATCCCTTCTCCAGCTCAGGGAAATGCTCTGCAAGGACAGGCGCAGCTCCACAGGCACCAGCTGTGATCCTGCTCCCCCCAATTCCACGTCAAAACATCTTGCCAAGGCATCTCCCTGCAGCATCAGGAGAAGAGCAAAGAGTGGGCAATGCCCCACAGGGAGGGCAGCTCCCCTCTGCCAGCAGCTGCTGCCCCTCACCTTCCTCAGCTCATCCTCCTCCTCCTCCTCATGAGGCTGGGAGGAAAAACACAGCCCCTGAAGGAGAAAAAAAAAAAGCACAGCACATCTGGAGATTTAACAGAGGCAGCAGAAGGGTGCACCAGCAGGGGCTGGCATCACTGGGAAGCGAAACAGGGATATTTACTGCAGACTTTTACCTAAATGGGTTGATTAAAGCATCGTCTGCATGCAAATACCTGCAAGAAATCAACTTAGGAGGTCCTGAAAACAGTTTAGGAGATAGCCATGCCCCAGAAAGGCTTAAATCTACTCCGAAGCTCTTCACCCCAGTAAACTTTTGGAAGATAAAGTGTTGCTCAGAGCAGACACTGAGGAGGAAGGTGCTTTTAAGTAGCCCAATTTGATGGCAAATTATTGCTTCAGCCCAGAGACTCAGACCTGTAGGGACACAGGCTTAGCCCTCCTGATGTATAAACACGTGCTCTAGCAAACCTTACAGAGAGATTGTTCCTGTTGAATAATTATTTAAAACTCCCTCTACGTTTAACACGCTCCCCTTGCCACAGGATTGCATTGATGTGTTCCTTATTCCCCTATCTCCCTACCAGAAGAATCCCCAAAGGATTTTCACCACTTCTCTGCTTCCCAGAAGGGTTTCATTCCCCCAGATCCCTGTTTTTAGGACTTGGAGGTCTGGATTATCCAAACTAAACATCACACCCCTTGCAAATGTCCCATTTCTGTGATTTCTGGAGAACACAAACCAGCCCTCTGACATTTCCAGGGCTATCCCGAGTCACTTGGATATAAAATTTTGCTCCATGGATTTATCTAAACAGTGTCCTCCATCAGAGTGGGATGACATTCCAGTCCTGGTCCAGGCAGAAAACACAACTCTATGGCTTTGAGGCTCAGCAGGCACTCAAGGCTCAAATCATGGATTGTACGCAAGGAGCTGGATATTCTTCTGAGGATGGAAATGATGTGGGGAGGTTTTAAGTTATGCCCAGATAAATGAAACCCCAGAAGTAATTTTCACAGTGGCTGGCTGAAAATAAAGCATCATATTGAAGGGATAAAGCAGGAAGCATCCTCCTGCCTGCTCCCTGCCAGGCAAACACACACCCACACACAGGCTCAGGGATCAGACGTGGCTGTTTTCAAAGCCCTTTTTCCTCACTGCATTGAACAATTCCCCTCCTCAGCTTCCTCCAGCTCACCCATTGCAATAAAACCAGCTAATAAAGAGTCACTGGGTGTAGCAGTGACAGCTCCCAGAGACCTGACCCCCACCCAAAAAAAAGAAGAAAAGAAAAAAAAAAAAAAAGTTTTAAAAAAAACCTGTTTGGATTTAGCAGGAGCACCACGTTCTCCAGATTGACTCATCACAATTTAGCCCACCCAAACAATTAATATCCGAGGCTGCCTCCCAGAGGTGAGCTGCAAGAGGAAGCCACCCTGCACATCCAGAGTCATGCAGCTGCTTTCCCAACTGGATATCCACTCCTCAGCCACTGGATTTCTTGGCCAGCATTTCGCAGGTGAGCAGGACAATTTCAGCAGCAAGGCACCAACAACACTTTGGGATTTGGCTGTTGGACCGTTTTGGCTGTTCTCCCCCCCACTTTATTTTTTTTTTTTTTTTTACAGGTTAAAGGGGGAGGTTTTCTTTTGCTGGACCCTCTAAAAAAGTGATTTAAGACTTGCAAAAATTTCTTGTTTAACCGCTACATGGAGAGGAGAGACAGCAAATACCTCCAGAGATCCCACAAGCTGGCAAAGGCCCAAGATCAGGCCAGTTGAGGCTCTTCAGTAGACTTTTCCTGAAACATTTAAATAATTTAGAAAGCATTAACTCTTACTGACAGCTTCTCAGGCAGCTCTTTCCCTTGCAGGGCCCTATCAGAAGCCTCATCACTTTAATCCAAAAGAAAAAGACATACTGCAACAGCCCCAAACCTTGGTCAGGATTGAGAAGATGGATTTTAAAAGATGCCTGAGATATTTTTCTCTGCTGAAATGCCTTCTTTGTACAGGCAGGTCTTCCAGAGGCCACCACCTGCCACTTATCTGCAGTGGCACTGTGTAAGCCATGCAAAAAATGGTTAAGAGACAGTCTGACAACATTTTACTGACTTGGGGCTATTCAGAGGGTGGGAGCTGCTGCCTGCAGGGGTTTAAATGTGTAAATACTGCAAAAATTAAGCAGCAGGGAGGAGTAAACTGGTGGGAATAAGCGTTTCTTGGGGGTTAAGTAGAAGAGATGCTGCAGCACCACCAGTCTCACTTTGGAACATCCCTCCCTCCTCCAGGGTACCAGGGTCATGTTTTGGAACAAAGTGAATTTCTAGAAAGTTTTTTTCCCCCCGCTATCTTATCGCCACCAGAAATGAAAACAGCTGCTGAAAAGGCAGCAGTGGCTGAGCCAAGCTTTCACAGCAAAGTTGCTCCTGCACCCCTTCCCACCACCACCCCCCAAAAAGGCACTGGATGGAACAGATCGAACCCACAGAAAGCCAGAAGTCAGGCCAAACCCAAGGTCTGCACTGGAAAGAGAAGCAGAGCACTGAACCCAGCCACCTGATCACCAAACACATTTTCCGTTGTGCTTCTCATCAAGACTCAGAAAGAAAAACCTCCCTCTGCCACGAAAAGCAAGAACAGCCCAAAGGATGCCCAAATGACCACAGAGCTGCACTGTGCACCCTCATCCAGCCCCCCAGAAACAGGGTCTGCAACTCCCACCAGGTTCAGCAGGATAACACAAACTACCCCATGCAGTTTCCTATGTTTAGGAGCCATAAAACAAACATCAGTGACAACAACAACAACAACACAGGTGGGGGGAGAGGCAGCAGCACCAGATCCCATTTTCCTGTCCATCATCAATCCAAAATTAAAATGCCCCAGTCCAGTGATGAAATAACTGCAGACTGGCACGCTGTGAGATAATGTTATTCATTAGGATGTTGTTTGTGGTTCATCTACAAGGCTTCCACGGCTACAGCACCAGGCATGATGTTTGGGAGCATTTTAGACACACTACATCCATGATTTTGTCTCCACTCAGCACTGCACTTCCCCCAAGTGAAACAGCCCTATGTAAAGCTCACTGACAGGCTGGGAGGATGTTTTGCCATTAATTAAGAGGAAAACCAGAACAGAGAAGCTCTTCAGTGCTCATCTCCCCATGCATACCTTGAAACTAAATTCAAACCCCGACAGCCAGCGCTCCGGTTAATTTAAATGGAATTCAAAAGGCATTCTCCATCCTTAAACACAGAGACATCCAGCACAGGCAATAGATATCATCACTAAGCAGAGCAAAGCCCATAGAAAATACATCAAGCGCTGCCTCACTTTAGTGAATTAAATAATTCAAGAGCTGGCAGAGCTGCTTTTTTAGATTTCCTGACCAAACGCATCACCCAGCAACAGCGGCGCTNGAGGATGAAAAAAAAAAGGAGGAGGGGGGAAAAAAAAAAACCTGCTGCTGAGAGGGAGATAGAGCAAATTCCTTAAAGATACAGCTGCCGGGCTCTGGTGTTTCATCCAGCTCAGCTGCACGGCAGGAGCAGTGCAAGGGTTAACGCATGCATGCAGTGGAATGAGAAACAGGGCAGCAAGTCTGTCTGTGCTCCAGCAGCAAGTTGCAGAATTTAGAGCTGAAAGACCTCACCTCATCCGAGGGGACTTAAATCCCAGCCTGTGTAGCCAGCACTGGACCATGAGGTGCCCAAAAAGCTTTGGAGGGAAGATGCCACATGCTCTCCTCCTGCTACAGCCTATTCTGCACTGCTTCACTTTCCTTACAATTCCAGATTTTCAGCACAATAAGCCAAGTCTCCCCCAGCTGGATATTTAAAGCCCAGAGGAATGGTCTAAGCTGGCCAAACAAACAAACAAACAAACAAAAAGGAAAAAAGAAGAAAAAAAACCAAAAAAACAAACTCCCCAAAGCAACACCAACTCAGCCTTAGAAAAGGCAGAACCCTAAAAGAACAAGGCAAAATAAATAGCGAATTATCCAAATGCTGGCAAGGCTGGGTCACTCCCCTACTCCAGTAACTCTGACAGTCGCTGTGACTTCAGTAAAAAAAATTCCCAGTGATGCTATCTACCAGGAGGCAGCAAACACTTCCCAGAGCAAGGCAAGGGGAGGCAGCAGCCGGCTGGGGAAGGGGCATCCCTTGAGCAGAGGGAGCCCCAAGCCCCCAGGCCCTGCCACAGGCTGGTTTCCGCTGCACAGAACCACAGGCAACGCGTGTTTTTAAACACCTCCCACGCATTTTCTCTGCCGAGACTGCTCAGCCAGCCTCCTCCATTTTTTTTTTTTTTT
>VYZR01017649.1:0-10596 GCA_013400675.1 Oxylabes madagascariensis
CTATGGTTCTATGATTCTATGAAACTTTCTCCTTACCTGGCTGCAGCTCATCCTTTACATGAGGGAAACTGCAGCCCTGGTTGATTCCATCAGGGTTTATCCTGTAACCTGGACATAGCTATTAAACAAGGCTGTGGCAGACCAGGGCAGGGCCATGCTTTTACCATCAGGAAAGGTACACAGAATATTGCTTCCTGTGTAGCTACAGCATGACAGGCAGCAGCAGGTCTCTCTGAGCTCCGGGTGGAAAGGGCAAAGCTCCAGCTCTGCTCCTGCAATACCTTCCCTTAAACCATGAGGCACTGTGCTTTTGTGGTTGATGCTGGAGTGTTTTTGTTACGTTTCCAAGTAATCCATACAGTGATTTCTCTGGGTGATAAAGGCATCCTTCCCTTGCAGTGAGCACCCCCTGTCCCAGTTTTTATCACATTTCCACTGGTTTGAGCTCCCTTGACTCCATGGTGCAGGATGTGGGTGGCTCTGGTTGACTCCATCCCTTCACAGCCCCTCCTGGGCTGTTCCACCATTTCCTCCAGTCCAGTATAGAGATGAAGGATGCATGTCTGTTTGTCTCTCGGGGTTTGGGGTTCATTTGTTTTATTTTTTCTGAGGCACACCCTGGTAATCAAAAGCTTCCTATGAAATGTTTGCAGGCTCATTGCTTCCAAATCCTTGAAGAGCTGGTCCTACCAGTTGTCTGAGCATTTGTAAATACTGTGAGGATTGCTTGGGGGTGATTAAGGGAGGTGATTTCTCTGCTGAGCAAGGGGAAGCCTTAATTTGATAAAAGCTGCAGCTGCAAATTCTACTTTTTCAGAGCCAGACCACCCCTGCTGGATGAGTGCAGGATGGGGATGGTGGCCACTTGGCTGCTTGCTCAGCAAGTATTGCCTTTGGATCCTGGCAGATCTTTGTGCAGGAGCAGGAGAGTGGTGATTTATTGCATCTAACACGGGGCCGTGTCAGGTTCCTGTCCCATGCAGGGGAGTGAAACTCCTCCCTGTGTCACAGGGTGCATCTCATACGTACTCTGCGACTCGCTGCTCCAGCTCAGAGCTGCTGCATCGTGAGAGTGTCTACAGAGATGCAGAGCAGGGGCTTTTGGCAGGGTAATGTCTGGGAGAGGAGGAGGGGGCTTAATCCTGATCCCAGAGCGCTGTGCTCAGCCCACACTCTCCTGCTTGCTGCCCAGTGTGGGTTAGGAACATGCTCTGAGCCACCTCCTGAAGACAAGCCAGGCCGTGGAGAGAATCCAGGCAGACATCAGAGCAGTGATGGGCATTTTTGTTTGGATGAGAGCAGGGCGATGGATCTGGCTGGCAGCCGTGGTAGCAGGAGCAAGCACCAGCCATGCTCTAGTGCAGCAAAGCATTGGGTCTTCATAAGAGGAGGAATCCTCATCTGAAAAGTGAGAGGTGTACCTGTCCATGGCAGAAGGTGTTGGATTTCATGACCTTTAAGATATCTTCCCACCCTAACCATTCCATTACTCTGTGATCTGGAACACTGAGTGGAGAAAATGTGCAGTGCTCAGCATTGTGACCTGTATCCATCTCCCTGGAGGAGGAGGAAATATTATGTCCAGTTCCTGCCCGGAGAAAGCAGCAGCCTTTCTGCTCCAAGGGTTGTATGGCAAACTCTTAGCTCTGTGTTTAGAGAAGGGCAGCACTGCTGAAATGAAGGAATAATGAGGGGGAAAGCTGGCTGGACATTGGGGGAGTTGCAGCATCCAAGGCAGAAACACTTTGAAGAGCTCAAATTAAGACAATGGGAACTTACATTCAGACCTTTCAGCTTGTAAGAACTGAGTGGACCCAGTAACAAGGATTTCTAATAAATCTCATGGACTTGAGGTGGTCCAATCTGCCTAAGAGAGGCCTGTTCAAAAGCACCAGCACTGTCAGTTGCTGCAAGCCTTTAAATATGACTTTCACACTCAGGATGCTTTAGAACAATCACAGAAAGAAAAATTCATTTAAGACAGAGAGGGAAAAGGAGGAAATTTAACTTAAATTAATTTAAAACTAGCAGATCTTGCTCAGCGATCCTGAAAATTTTACAGACAAGGGGAATGCTCTTATCAGTCAGTACCCAGGTGTGGTCTGACATTTGCTGTTATGGCTTTGGAATCTATAGGATATGAGTTTCGGGAAATGACTGGCAAGGGTTGAGGGCCTGTCAAAGAGAAAACTGAACATGGAGGACCCAAGTCAGAGGTGGACCAGAGTGCCTTGGTGCTTTTATTCAGGTTTGGGTCAGGTGAAGAGAAAATCCTGAAATGGTTTATTAGCAGAAGTTGGGAATCTTGGCAGAGGTTTGAGACCTGACTTGAGGCCAGCAGCTGTAGGGCTGGGGCAAAGCCTGTGGTGTGGAGTCTCTTGTCAGAAGCAATGGGGTGTCCCCATCAGCTGGAATTGCAGGAGATGATCCTGTGCGGCTTGAAGTGGAGCAGGTCAAGGGATACATTTCTGGAATGGCCAGGAGCCTCTCAAGAGGAGACCTGAAGGACTTGGTTGTACCTCCAGGCCTCTGTTGGGACAGAGTTTTGGGCTCTGCCTGCAGCAAGGGATGAAGGTGATGGAGAGAGAAGAAACCCATTGCCTTAGGGATGGTGTTGTTAAAGAGTCACAGAATGGTTTGGGTTGGAAGGGTCCTTGAAGACCATCTCATTTCAGCACTGCCATGAGCAGGGACACGTCCCACTTGACCAGCTTGCTCAAAACCCCATCCACCCTCACCTTGAACACTCCCAGAGAGAGACAGGGCATGTTATGAAGTGATCAGGGCTGAAGCTTCAGGAAGGATGCTGTGAATCAGCCAGAAGGACAAACATCACAGCTAGCCTGGGAGGGATGATCTTGAAGGACCCAGCTGCCTCTCCTCACTCTCCTACAGAGTAGCTGCAGCCCTGTTATCTCTTCTGCTCCTCCTGCATGTGTCTCTGTGCATCGCTGGAAGTTCAATTGCTTTAATCATCCCAGAGGCTGCGGAAGCTATTGAAAGCTGAGCATTTGCATGGAGACGTGCTGCATTTTATCTGCACTGATGAGGAGTTTTCTGAATGAATTTTCCAGTTCCTCAATCTCTCAAATAAGCACCTCTGTGACCCATAATGCCCAAGAAAAAGACTCGTATGGCTACGTCAAGCAGTGCCCTGTGAGTCTTCTGTCCTTTCTTCTGTCTACCTCAGAAAGGTACAGGCCTGCCTTTAGACCATCATTTTTTTGCCCAGCTGGCAAGAAAACCAGTGTGAGTGTGTTAATGTGGTGCAAGGCTTCCTGTGGAGTCAGTGTGACTGGATTTAAAAGGAGCTGGTCTAATTTTTCAATTAGAAACACTGAATAAATAATAAAAATACATTCTCAGTCTGATCCTGCAAAGACAGCATCCTCTCCTCTCCTCATGATCGAAATGGATGCTGAGAAGGGCACAGCAGCTCTGTAACCTCATGGGATGTGTGGCTTGTGTTCAACATGATCCTCATGTGGGGTGACAGCCCTCCTGGGCTAAGTACGAGCCCTGTGGCTGGATGACCATAGGTGCAGGTGGCTTGATTCTGTATGTGTGAGCCTGCTCTTCCTTGGTGGTATTTTTCCAGTGCCTGAAAACCTGCTCTGCGTGAGCAGTGTCATGTGCTGGAGAAGGTTCCTACCTTCTCCCACACAAAGGTGTTTTTTTGGAACCTGCATTGGTTGCTGAGTGAGCTTGAGAGTGCTCTGGTGTTGCTGGTGCTCTGTGCTGCTCCTTGCAATTATTAACCAGGGTCAGGGTGTGCTGAGGCATGAGGGGTTAGTGAAGTCATGGCTGTCTCCAGGGACTTGGCATTGGTAAAGCCCATTAATTCACCTTTTGTTACTTGTCCTGCAACTCCTGGTGATCTCCAAAGGCTTTTAACTCTGCTGTGACCTGGGAAACAAGCCTAACATAACACAACTAGTAATGCTGGCTCAGGGATCAAACAGCATGTGGAAGGTACCCAGAACTTAGGTTCTATGTTCTCCCCAAACCAGGAGGGGATTGGGATGAGCTGGACCCGGAGTGGTGAATATATTCAGCATGTCTCTGCTTTCCCTCAGCCAAGGCTGGCTGCCTGATGGCATATTACTGCCTTGCTCTTTACACTGCTTTTGGGTCTGTCCTTCTGCCACCATCTTTTGCTGTTATTCCATTACCCTCCTTGCTATTCCTGCATCCCTCTAGCCTCCTGCATTTTTTGATCCAGTGGGAGATGCTGCCACCAGCTTTGCTTTGAGCTTGTTACTCATTCCTCCGCCAGGATGCCTTCAGACATGTGTCCTGGTCCCTTCTTAGAGTCTGTGCTGAGGGAAGGGCCAGTCTGGCTGGTGCCACAAGCCCAATTTGTATGCAGAGCTCTGGGCGGGCAGAGCTCAAGCCAGTGCAGGGTTATGAGAGTGTTCCCAGTGTGGGGGCTGCCTTTCCTTCTGCAGCTCCAACATCTGACTGTGTTTGCAAACGGTGACTCATAGCTGCGAGGAATGAGGAACTCCCCAGTCAAAGGCCTCTGTCCCAGTGTGAGTCATCCAAGCAGAAAGGGAGCTCCTGGTCAGCACACCCAGCTGGCTCCTGAAGGAGATGGGTATTCAAGGATGCCCAGACCCTCCTGTTAACCCTGGTCTTCCCAGGAAGAACATATCCCAACGCTGCACATGCATGCAGACCTGCTGACTGGCTGTGTCTCTCCCTGTGCTGTTATCTTGCTGTTAAGCAATAAAGGATGTTCTGGTGGAAAAAAATCCAGAGGAAATAAAGCAAGTATGATAAAAATTGCCGGAAACAGCCTCCAAGCGTGACATCTTATCTCCAGTTGACTTTGTGCAGATGCTGACAGCCAGGCGTGTTTTGGTGATATGGAGTCACTTGCAGAAGCTTTCTGCCAGGGTGTGTGACCCTGCCCTTTCCCTGGCCTGGGTGCAAATGCACTTTTTCATGAAAGATTGCTCTTGATTCATACAACACTAGAATGGTTTGGGTTGGAAGTACCTTAAAGACCTTCTAGTTCCAACCCCTCACCATGGACAGGTGACCACTAGACCAGAGTGGTCAGAGCCCCATCCAGCCTGGCCTTGAACACTGCCAGGGATTGGACAGCCACAGCTTCTCTGGGCAACTGTGCCAGTGCCTCACCACCTTCACAGGGAAGAATTTCTTCCTGATATCAAATCTAAATCTACTCCCTTTCAGTTTAAAGCCATTCCAGATTGTCCTGTCACTACATGCTCTTGCCAAAAGGACTATATTTTTTTTAGTTTCTTTTCAGTAATAGCCAGCTGTTAGACACCGCCTTCCTTTGCAGGTCTTGGAGTGCTTTGCAGAAGGGACCAGGATCTCTGCAGAGGGAGAATGATGCTTTTTCTTGCTCCATAGAGGAGGAGGATTCATCAGGGAGCATTTGCTGTATTTACATGCTTGTGAAAAGCCAGAGGGTTTACACACTTAGAAGAAAAATCTCTCAGGATGTTTTTTGGGGCTTAGTCCACCGCACTGAGTTTCTGAGGGGGACCAGCTAGTCCCTGTGATTGCTCCTGCAAGATTAAGCCTCAGGCTGAAAGGTGCCATGTTAAGGTGTCCTGATTTGGATGCCATCTGTGCTGTAGCAAATCACTGATTAAAATCAGAGCTTGATATAAGCTAATTAAGAGTAAAAATTATTATTTCACCTTTAGCCTAGCAGAGCTTTTAGCTCTTAAATGAGAACAGAGATGTGACCTGATGAAGAAAAGAGATAAAGGCCAGAAGGGGACATTCAGTGCTCTGTTCTTCAACAGTTTTGTTTCAGCAAGTAACCACTGTAAATATTCAGTAAATTTGCATTTTGGCTAAAGCAGCTGCTCTGTAAAGATGTACAACTGTGCTCATAAACATCTGGACACAAGCTACCTGTAACTTCTCACGGGAATTAGCTTTTCTGGTTAACCACACTCAATCTGAGAAGAAATGATGTCTTGTTTTCTAATTTCCATCAGTGCGGTTTCAGCTTCCCCTCCTTGTGGGCATTGCTAATGCAGGATGCTGCACTGTGCTGCTGGCTCTGGGCCCTTTGGGGTCCAGAGCAAAGCTACGGTGCATGCACAGCTGGGAGTGGGAAAGGGCTTTGGGAATGGCACAGGCACTGGCACAGGTTGCCCAGAGGAGCTGTGTGAGGAGGGTTGGAACTAGAGGATCTTGAAGGTCCCTTCCAACCCAAACCATTCTATGATTCTAAGATGACTTGAGGCTTTTTTGTTCATGGTTGGCATAGAGTTTTTGGCCAAGAGGTGGAGTGCTTATCTTGCATTCAGTGTAAACAGTGAGTGACAATTCAACTGCTTCTTCTTTCCTGGGTCCTGGAGAAGCAGTACGTACAGTTCTCCTTGCATCGACAGGTTTCCCTCTGCTCAGCTGGACTTTTGTGTTGGTAGATGAAAGCATAACCCCGGTGTTGCCACGTGTCTGTCAATAGAAACACCCAAGGAGGCTGTAAAAATTATTTAAATAACATATTTAGAAAAAGCCTGCCTGCTGCTCTGAAAACCCCCCTGCTGAGCCCAGTAACAATGCACCTGGCTGAGGATGGGGCTGCCACATGCCTGGTTCCTGCTTCATCTTCTCCTTGGCTGATCCTTTGCTTTTGCAATGTGATATCGAAGCCCTCTCCTGTTTAGTGGGAATGGAGCTGAAGGGCAGCAGATCCTGTCCTTTAGAACAAAGTGTTTTGTCTGACCTGGAGGCAGACAGCTGTAGGATCTACAAGCAAGGAGGCTTTGCTCCTGGCCAGGCTGCAGCCTCGAGATAACACAAGCTTGGTGAGCCCATGCCAGCCACCCGAGAAGCCTCTGAGCTGGAAGGCAAGGAGAGGAAGATGTTTGGAGGGAAGGAAGGAAGAGCCTTTCAGCAGGTATTTGGTCCTGGCCAAAAGCAAACACTTTCAATCCTTCTCCCTGTTGCAGTTCTTCGAGCCATGACTGTTACCAGCTGGCAGGAGCTGGAGCACCTGGATGATGCTGGAGGTGAAAAAGGCAGTCCACAACACCCCTGAGTCATAAGTCTGGCTCAGTCTTCCAACAAAATAGTTTCTTGTTTAACTCCTTCATGGCAGGATTGAGGTTGTGACCAGACCACTGTTTATAAAAATACATGCTAAGAGTGGTGAGTGCAGATTCCTTTCCCCACTCACATGCAAACACATGCATATGCAAATGTAGGGTTGTTAATTCAAATCAGGCATGAAAACACCCATTTCTTGCGCTCCTGGAGCATCTGAGCTTGGTCCAAGAAGGAAAAGAGTAATTAGACAGCCTTTGGGCATTTTAATGTGGCAGAGGTGAAGTTCAGCCTGGTAAGCATGAAATGCTGCAAATTAGAGAGAGTAATGAATTTTAACACTGCCCTAAGAACATTCCCTCTGCCCCTTCCTTTTAATTATTTTGCAAGGTGTTGTTTTTTTTAAATTTGTTTGTTTTTCTAAATGATCCTGAACAGTATCCCTTCCCCTTCTGCTTGGCATTTCCTTTGCAACTCAAATCCATCTACACGCTGTCATGTGAGAGTAGCCCTGCAGCGAGGACAGATGGCTGGCAAGGTGACAGTCACTGTAGGATGGGATAGCAGGGCAAAATTCAGGCAAATTCAGGCATCAAAAAGGCTGGAACTCCTTGGCTGAGATGACCGCGGTCCTGTTCTGCTAGGGATGGACATTGTGCAGGGTGTCTTGTGAAAGTCAGCATTGCAGGGATGATTAGAAAGCTCCAAGCTGCAGGGTGTAGCAGTAATTTTATGAATGAGTAGCCAAGTGCCAGCCCTTGGCCACAGTACAGGCTGCAGAGCAGCATCCAGCATCTCCTACATCAAACCCAAAACTCTTGCCTTTAACTTGAGCGTGGCTTTTAGGAAAGGCACCAGGCCTCCCTCCTCCCCTCCTTTCCAAGCTCCCTTCCTAATCCCACTGATTCTTTCTGCACAACTTCCCATGGAAATATCCTTTCCTGTCTCTCAGCCCAGTTCATGCACCAGTCCAAGCAATTCGTCTTGCATGTCAGCTAACAACATCTCCCTCCTCTCTCAGCCTGTTGTATTCCTGCAGAAGGCAGTTGCCAACCATCCTTTCCCAGCACTGCTGCTTTCCCTGTGTCTCTCTGTAGCAAGGAATGCTATCACTGTGAAAGTCTTGGCCTGATTGTCACTCAAAAGGAGCTTGTTCAGTGCCAGTCCCCATGAACTCCCTGGGTACATCTCCCTTATTTTTCACCCCTTCCTCTGCTGGAGATCTGAAGGCCAGTGCCTTCCCTGGCCGTCTTAGCAGGGTGGATTGGACTACTGGGTGCATTCCCTGACTGTCCAATGAGGCTGTCAGCCTTTCCACAAGGAGTAAATTTGGTGTATTATTTGGGGGTTTATATCAGGCCAATTATTTTTAAGGCTTTTCTGAGGCCAGGTGATGCACTTGGGCCTCTTTGTAACATCTGGGATTCTACAAAGCATCTGGTACTGATGGGAGAGAGAAAATCCCCACGAGCTGCTTTCGCAACTCCTCCTCAGTAGCACAGACCTGTGGAGCAGCCAGCAAGGGGATTATTTTGGGTTCATTTAAGCTCTGAGTGATGAACACTTGTGCTGCTAATCAAACTGATAAATGTTGTCAATTAAAACCTGTGCTTTGCTCTTCAGCTTTCCATAAACGAAGTGTTTTTGTCTCTCCCAGAGGAGAGAAGGCTGGCTGGGTGGGCAGTGCTCCTGGAGCATCAGAATGGGCATTAGTCTAGCTCTCAGTCACCTACTTTCCTTCAGCTAATCCTAGTTCATTAACAAGGGATGTGCAATTGCTACTTAAATTGGTGCCAAGCATAAGTGATCATATAATCCTTGGGATTTTGGATGTTCATAAATTAGCTGCTTCCAATTAGCCATTATCGCAACTTCATTATCCCACCACGTGTTATGATACCACAACAAGCATATGGTTTCTGTATGTCTCACCAGGAGGGATGAGAGGTCAGCTTGCTGGATGCATCCACCCACTGGATGGGGCACCCTTAGCTCCATCCAGTTGGAGACTAAAACTGGGATTATGTCACTTAGGGATGTGCTTTAGTGGTGGACATGGCAGTGCTGGGTTAATGAATGGTGTAGGTGGTCTTAGAGGTCTTTTCTGACCTGAATGGTTCCATGCTTCCATGGTTATGTGGCACACACATTCCCATTTCATTAGGAAACCACACCAGACATTTCCAGACTGAGGTCACACAGGTTTTGAAAAAGGACATCCCATTTTGGGGAGAGATAGAGATTGCACATGACTGTTATAAATAAATACAGAGAAACTGTAGGGAAGGAGTTTTGAAAAAAGTCTGTGATTGGGTAGTGGGGAACTATGCAGAGCACCCCTTTGCCCTGTGCCTTAGCAAAGGGGTTGGTACCCAGTGACCAAAAGGCAGGGGCGATGGAGCAGTGATGGAGAGGTGCTGATCTCTCTCTGGGGGGCGTTTGAGCAATGGTTTCCTGCTGTTGTCTGGGTTGCTAAATTCACATCTCTGCCCTGGAAGCAAGATGCTTGTCAGGAAAGAATAATTAATCCAGAAACACGTGGTTCTTTGCCAGGAGACCTTTTTTTAATTAAAACCCGATCTGATGAAGTGTGCTGAGAAATTGATGTCTCTGACAAAATCATGAAATGCGTGATTTTGTGACTTGAGGCCCCATGGTGGGGATGCTCTGGGTGGGGCTCAGCCCCCAGAGCTGTACACACCCATCTTGCAGGGGATGTCTTTTCCTCCTTTGCCTCTGAGGGCTGTGTTTTTACCAAGTGAGTTACAAATTTGTATAGAAGCAGGACGCCAGTTATTATCTACTACTATGCCTGGTTTGGTGTTGTCTGGCCAGCTTGAGGGGTAAATGGGAGTCCCAAGCCAGGGGATCAACAAGGTACACTTGGGCTCAGAGGTGGTTGTCTTCAGCCACAATGTCTTGGGGCTGCCACTCAGATGCTGCAGAGGAGGACTGAGTGTCCCTGGCCAGACTGTGCCCTGTCTCATTTCTGCTCTGCCTGTCCTCCAGAGCCGGTGGGGAAGGATGTTTTCCTCCGTGAAGCCGTACGAGAACCAGCGCTACGCCTCTCTGAAGAAGGAGTGCCAGCGGCGGAAGCAGCTCTTCGAGGACCCGCTTTTCCCCGCCAACGACGACTCACTCTTCTACAAGTCAAGGATTCAGGGCATCCAGTGGAAGCGACCAAAAGTAAGTGCACCTATCCCCTTGCTCCTCAACACTGCTTTCCACCATCTCTGCACTCAGGCGTTCCTAAAAATCCACAGTGCACCCTTCACCAAGGCTGTCAAGCCTCAGTCAACATCTCCTCTCCCCAATGGCATTTATTTACCCAGACTTGATATTGTGAGCCTCTAGGGTGCCAGAAAGACCTGCTGCACTCAGGTCCAAGCTTTTCTGTATCCAGTGAGGTCCAAGAGCAGAGGAGGCTTTTCTGTGACTCAGTTTCCCCACGCATAAACCAGAGAGATGGTTTGCAGCTGGGTTGGTGTTGTGTATTTCTGTAAGGCTGGTGGGTCCAGCAAGGCAGAGGATTATCTCTGAATCACAGAATGGTTT
>VYZR01017652.1:0-11600 GCA_013400675.1 Oxylabes madagascariensis
TTTTTTTTTTTACCCCAGATATTGTGAGAGATTTTTTGAAGCCTGCTGAAGTCTGTAAGAGAAATAATTTTAAAAAGTGAAGAGAGTTCAACTAGCTCTTTTATCAACACTCTAATTAAGCCTCTATCCTTATTATCATGTAGAAGAGCCTCTCTCCATAGCACATTATAATTGAGGTGGCTGCACTAGGTAAGTGATTGTCCTGGATATTAGCTGGCAACTAGGAGGAAATGGAGCAACAGCAAATATGAGTGGGACATAATACCTGTGTCCAAAAAGGCTTTGAGATTTTAAAATATTCCTTTGGACTGGAGCCTGGCTATTTTTTTTTTTTTTCAATTTTACACAGTAGGCCTCTCCCCACCCCCCTCACCAAAAAAAATTAAAATTTAAGTAAATGTATAAAAGAACAACTCATTGAATGTCTACCTGAACAAGAGAAGGGACCATTAAGGCAAGGAAAAGCTTTATATCTACCTGGCTGGGCACAGGGCAGCTGAGAATTCCCTGCCTGGAGAAATATCCCATATCTCAGACTGCACCTGAGGATTTATCCCTTATGTATTTCTATCCCTGCACAGTGCTGCTCCTACTCATGCAGAAATAAATCTTCCCTTCCTTTTCTACCCAGACAGCCTCTCCTCAGCAGTATATTCTTTACTCTTGTGGGGAATCTGAGGGATTTACCTGGATGTTTCAGCCTTTGAGGATTTGGAGACTGCTCGAAAAACTGAAGGGACAAACTTGTTGAGTGTATTAAACCCCTGGTCTGTCTCCAGGATGGCCCCAATCTGTGCAAAACCATGAGATTAAATAGACACAACCTTGAAGGGCATTTTGCCTACACAAGAACAATCTTCCAGTGTGGTTTTTGTGGTCCCAAAATTACCATGAGCAGCTGACTCCCCACTCCTAATCTGGGAGCAAGGACTGAACCAAGGCAGGACTTCGTTGAGGAAGCAGTGAGGAAAGATAATGCACACAACATCCAAAAGGATGATAGGTTTTTTTTTTTTTGGTGGGGTTTTGCTCATATTTTCAGTGTCAGAGGTTACTGCAAATGGTGAGAGTCCAGGACATGTGGCTTTTACACAAAATGAATGAAGTCTAAGTGAAGCAAATGGCTTTGAAAGAACGAAGAATTAATAAGTTTAAGAAAAAACAACTCATTTTTGAAGGTGATGCAGAGAATGGTGCCAGCTCTCCTCTATGATAATGCAGGATTTTGTTAAAGAGCCCTTGTAATGTGTTTAAAATGCTTCTCGTGTTGGGCAACAAAGTATTGAACTGGAAAATCTATAAGTGTCCAACCCAGTCATGCTTGGGTATGATCTATTGATATTGTCTCAAATCTTCAGCCTATTTACATCATTTGTAAATATAAAATATTCCTTTTTGAATATTGAGTGCCTGTTGGTGTGTACAGCCCTCATCTCATGAACTACAGTAAAATTGGGTCTCGGTTCATCTATTTCAGATATTCTTGTCTAGACAAATGAACTCTCTGCCTAAATTTATCACTCAGGGGTAATGAACCATGAAAGTTTTTGTTAAAGTGGCAATGAATGCAAGCTCAGGAAAAAAAAAAATGGAAACAGCTGAACTTCCAGATGCACTTATGGAGCAAAATACTTATGAGGAGATAGCAGAAAGTTTGTGCAGGAGTTTCTGACACAACATGTTCTGGGATACAAGTAGTTTATTATGGAATGTCAGGGGGCTCCTGCCTCCTGCTTGTTTTGCAGATGGCTGAGGAAAAGCACATAGATAAATGAGGAAGTCAACGGATCAAGAGTTCTTTTTCTTGTGGCAAAAACTGATGCCTTCTGGTCTCTGATTTCATAGGGAAAAGAGACCCTTCACAAACTGTCATAAGTGAGGCTGGGCCTTCTTCTTCCTTGAATAATTCACCTTGGTTGCAAGGAGTCTTCATGCAATATTTCACCAAGCAGTGTCCTAAGCAAATGGATTCACTGACTAAAAATACAACTTAAAAAGTGTGAATCTCCTATATTTAGAATATAAAATAACAGCAGTGAAAGCACCAGCTTTAAATATAGTGTGTAAAATTCATTCTAATTTCAGATCAGGCTGAAGTCAGAGCCTCACCAGCTTGAGGGGACCTACCCGGACAACCTAACAATGAGAAGGGTGCACAGAAAAGATGCAAATATTAATTACTCATGTTCAGATTAATATGTGGACAATGTGTGGAATCTTTCTGTGATTTCTGAGGCTCACTTAAGAAAATCATTCATTCCATGATGATGATGAGCCACTACTTGTTGTTAGTAGTACAGATTTCACCTCTCCCAAGAAAAAGAACTCAAGCATAATGATCTGGGACTTCTGGAATTGCAGCGCCCTCTGAAAGCTCTCTTCAAGTCCGCCGTTCAAATCCCTTCCCATTCATGTCCATTGGCTTTCCCACACTGCTTCTACCAGGAAAATTCCTGCCCATTCCTTGTCTGTTTAATCTTTGTTACAAGAGCTTTTTCCAGCCTTGTGTTGATGCCTCACCACTCTAATTTAGCATGACTTTGCACCATTTCCCAAATAAAACTGAGGTGGGGAATGAAGCCAAAGTGCCTCAGGAGTCCCAGAGGCTGATTCTTCAGGGACCTGATTGGATTTAATTAATTTGGACAATTGACAATGCTTTGAGATCGTCTTATGTAAGAATTCGGCTGTGTTCTTGCATGTGAGCACTAAACACCAGACAATGGAATGGCTCTGGAATTCTCTCTTACCCTGCTGTTAACAGGCAGAGGAAGGAAAGGGACAACTGATTTGCATTTTCTCTACTTAGGGCTTGGTTGCTCTCTCTTGTCTCCCAGGAAGGGCAATTTTCTAATCGGCTCCCTACAGCTGCCTTGACATTTTTATTTTTATATTTAGAAATAAAAGGTCAAACCCTCCAACCACCAGTTGGTTTAACACCATGGAGGGCAAGGTGAATACCTTCCTAAATTAGCTCAGCACAAAGGAAGCTGCTGTTCAGCAGTTATTTCCCACTGGCAGATATTAGTATTCCTGAGGGAAAGATGTACAGCATGAAGGAGCATGTGTGTGGATTAAAAGCATTTAATCCGCCCAAATTGAAAAAATAAGACTCAAACTTATGGAAAAGACAAGCCGTAAAAGAAAAAATTGACTTAATGAGCAAACAAAACAGTGTAAATTAAGACCTTGGAAATTTATTTTTTGTCTGGGAGGAATGCAAGCTTAGTCACACAATAATTACTATTCTTGTTGCATCCACCAGAGAAGTCTCCATTAAAATCAAAATTCAAGTTCTCATCAGTGGAAGAACACTGAATATGACACTTCTCAAAGGAGTTACACTGACTCTAAAAAAGGAAGAAATTGATGTGTTGGAGAAGTGGATATAAAAGTGAGAGTCTTCCAAGATTTTAAAAATGAAAAAACTATGGAAAATTATAATGATTTCTTATGGGGACTGCAGAATGCACAGCGCTGTATCCACGCTGTTTTGGAGATATTAAAGTAAATATAGTACATCTGCTCCAGAGCATTGGGATAATCTACTCACAGTGGGAAGTTCCAGGATGATAATGTACATTTAGCTCTTCTTCTGCATATTCCAATTCCTCCTCTTCATTATCTTGCACATCAGAAAATCTGCCATTAGGAAATGAGCAAAATCAATACTTTACTCAATCCATCAATCCTGATGGTAAAGAATCCTAGAAATGTAGAGTCAAATCCTGGGATCACTGAGGTTGTGAAAGCCCTGCCAGACCATCAAGTCCAACCTGTGNTGAATCTCCCCTGATGTAACTTGAGGCCATTTCCTCTTATCCTGTTGAGAGAAATGGGAAGAATTCTCATTTGAGTGTTTCCCATGGCCTATTGCAAGATGACTGAATATTTCAGGGGTTTAAGATTTGTGTTTGTTCCCAAATACTTCAGCTACTTATGAGTTCATCCAAGTCTGAGGGAGGAAATTCATTTTCACCTCTTCCAGTGTAGGAATCATTCACTGGCAGTGCATGAGGGAAGAGTTACACCAGGCATGCTTAGCAAACATACAATAAAAGGCAAATGATTACCAGGTTTTATGGAAATCTGCTGTGGTTCTGTGCTGTCATATTGTTTATGACACTTTCATCTGACACAGATCCCTATTGTCCATATGGGAATCATTAGAAAGAATTGCTGCTCCTCCATTTGGTTCAGTGGAGTTACGTATTGCCTGTGCATGAATCAGTTCATGGAGGAAAAGGAGGAGAGAGGGAGAGAGAAACATTTGCCAAGAAACAGGCTCCTATCCTTTTTTTGGTGCTGTGCACTAAGTGAAATAAAAGAAGAAAAGGAAAAGGGGGGGAAAAGGCCCATAAAGATTTCCTTCACTTACATGGCACACTAAAATCAAGGATTTCAAAACTTCCATTATCACAGGCAGAAGCTTATTATTAATGTGTTTTTCTTTTTCAGAGCTTCTTCCCTGAAATAGAATTCCAAGCCCATGCTGCGACTGTGCAATATTGTTCACTGCAAGCAACTATTTTGTTCTGCCTCAGAGGCAATACATTTTTACATTTAATTTTGCTGTGGGTATATACAACACTTGTTTATGTCCTTAAAATGTCTTTTAAAGAGATTTATTTCAATGCTTCTCTGGCAAATCCAGCTATGAAGGTTTAATTCTCTCCCTCACTCAGCGAGGCAGCGCTGATATTTCATTTTGGTGGCTCATATGTCTACGAGGTAACACTGGACATATGTAATCATATACGTGAAGATAGATGCGTGGATTTGTTTCATGTTCTCAGTGGAGCTTTAATTACAGAATTTTACTCCGAGTTTTATTATCAGCTTCACGTCTCTGTTTAGCCTCAAGTGCTGCTACCGAATTTCCATCTACAGTAAATTATGTTCATGTAAATAAATGCTGTTTCTCTGAGAAAAGCACCAGTAAATGGCACATGAAAGGTTTTTATTTGACCTGGTGCTACTCCTTTGGGAATGAGCATAACCTGAAATTTAACATGGGTGTGTGGATGTGATTGTTGTCTGTCTGTGCTCCTGTACTCCCATTTAATATGGATGGGATGGAAGCAGGAGCAAGGTTTATTCCAGTGCCCACTATGAACAGCTTAAGAAGACAACCCTGCATTAGTTTATTAGTTTACAGCATCAATGTTGTTTATTATAACACTTAAAAAAAAAAATCAGTGGGAAAAATGGCAATGTCATTTGAGTTTTCTCAGAATTATTCTGCTTGTTTCTCCAGCCTTTCAAACCTTGGTGCATTGACTTCATATCTTGGCATTTTATACATGTAACAGAAATTTTCCTCTTACCTTCTCAGGAAATCATTGTCCTTTCCAAAATCTCAATCACACTTTGTTCCAAACACACTGTGCCTGAAACCAAGTCATCACCTTCAAGCAGAAAGCTGTGTGTTAATGGCCCTGTTTATTTAAGCATAGGAAAATATTTGCTTTAATCAGCAGGCTAATTAAACCTGATTGTTTTAATCTATGTATAATCTGTGCTGTTGCTTAACAGTCAGGCAAAGAGCATGAAAAAATGGTATAAAACATTGTCAAGCATTAATGCAAATGTCTGCTGGATATTCCTTGCCTTTCGTGGTGAATGGATAGGAAAAAGAACTTCCAGAAATTTAATGAGACTTGAAGGTGGGACATAAAAAATAGAAAACTTTTGTGCTGACTAACTGCAAAAAATGTCCTTCCTTCAATGGGTTTCCATTTCGGACAGAGACCATCTGCCGGTGAAACTCTCAATAAAGGCAAGTTTTGCTTGGATAGTTCCATTATTGAAGATAAACCCCTGTAGCTGAAACTGCACATTTTAATTTACCATTACTAGATTGCATCTCCAGATACTGTCAGATCCAAGCCACTGCCATTTAATAAAACAAATAAATACAATTCCAATGAAAATTGAGATAATCGTCATTGCAGCCTTAAACCTACATTTATGCTGATACGGCCATGCATTCGTTTTCTTTGTCTTTTTCTAAGCAAGCACATTTCTCTAATTCTATAGATATTGCAACCTGCAAACTGAAATTACTTTTCTATCAAAACTGTTCCCCATCAGTGGATAAAATATATTTGTCTCAGAGAAGTGCAGCTTTCAGCACACAGCAAACCTCAAGCTGAATTGTGCCATTAGAAACTGATTTGAAATGGTTCTCCATGAGTAATTGGTATTTTAGGAGCTGTCAATACAACTTGTTTTCAAATTCAATTTTTTTACACTCTCCTAAATGCTTGTTGATTCATAAAACTGCTATGAAAGATTGCTGTTCTGGTAGAAGGAACAAATTATTATTAAACATCTGATAATTACATTATATCCAAATTTTAAATAAAATTTCTCTTTTCTTGGAGAAAAATAGGAAAGCAGGAAACATTCTGTATATATGTAGAATTTCTCTCTGAAACCTGAGTCAAACTTGGCCCTTCATATTTCACCTGTTAAACTTCTGATACGTGTTTATGCAATTGGGACATTTGGCAATTTGCTTGAGCACAACAGAATTTACAGATAACATGAAATAAGTGAGGAGTAAAAAGCAGGGATAAGGATTGCGGCAGGAATTGCTGAGAAGGAATGACAGGATCATTCAGCTGCAGGTGAGATTCATTGTAAGAAAAAGTAAAATAAAATACATTGAGAGAGAGAGTTTAACTTGATTAGTCCAAACGAAGGACTGAAATCTTACTGTCAGTACTCTGGAATGAATTCTTAGGTTATACCGGATAATTCCAAGAAAAGTATCAGCTCAGTGCTCAGTGCTCAGTCACTGTCAGAAAAAATAGTTGAAATATTGAGAATAATTTGTAGAGGAGTAAGGATCAACACATTATTAGGCTCCTTAAAAAAAATCCAGGAGGAACCCAGCTCCTCAGGATTGCTGTGCCTGGATTTCTGCTCTCTTCTCCAAGACATCCTGGGGAGTTCTCTGAAGGCAGAGAGGTGTTCGCAGAACCATAGCATGGTTTGGGTTGGAAGGAACCTGGAATGGGGTCCCCAAGGAGCTCCAGGAGGGGACGGCAGGAGGAGGAGCCCAAATCCCAGCCTAAGGCCTGGCCTAGGGGCCGTCAGGGCACCGTGGGTCCATCCATCCAACACAGCTCAGGATGCACAGTGGAGTTAGGGCTCCAAAACCAGGGCTCCCAAGGAATAATCACCTTGTCTGGGTCCCTCCCAGGGCTGTCCTGGCAGATCCATCACTCCTGGGGTCCGGGATCCATTGGGAGCAGCTCTCCAGGTCACCTCTCACCAGATCTAGGGGACTTCAAAGGAAGCTAGAAAATAGCAGCTTTGAAATTAGCCAAAAGAAGTGGCTCTTCATACAGGATTTAATGAAGTTATAGACTCTGAAAGAGAAATAGGACAAAGTGAGAGAATTAAAACACAGAGAAGCAGAACTGATGCTGGAAGTCCTAAGCCTACAATGGGTGAAACATTGCATGTGGAGTAATGAAGCTGTCAGAGGGAGGAATCACTATCCACTTAATTTGTTCTGACATTCCAGCCTATCTGCCACTGGTTTTTGGCAGAGACTGAGCCAGATCTGTCTGTGGGCTTAGTTCAGCTGCCCTTCTGAGTCTTGCAGGCCCAGCATGAGGGGTTTATTTAACACTGCCTTAATCTGGTGTGTGGGGTTGTTTTGCTTCTCCCAGTCACTGTTCCAGCAGGCTCCTCTTCAGCTGCCTTGCACAGCAGTGGGAGTTTTACTTCCCTGCCTTTCAAGCAATCTTCTTGGAATTCAGGCTTTCTGCAAAGGCCTTGATGGAAAGGGGTTTTGATTATACTGCATATAGATTATCAGNCAGATCCATCACTCCTGGGGTCCAGGATCCATTGGGAGCAGCTCTCCAGGTCACCTCTCACCAGATCTAGGGGACTTCAAAGGAAGCTAGAAAATAGCAGCTTTGAAATTAGCCAAAAGAAGTGGCTCTTCATACAGGATTTAATGAAGTTATAGACTCTGAAAGAGAAATAGGACAAAGTGAGAGAATTAAAACACAGAGAAGCAGAACTGATGCTGGAAGTCCTAAGCCTACAATGGGTGAAACATTGCATGTGGAGTAATGAAGCTGTCAGAGGGAGGAATCACTATCCACTTAATTTGTTCTGACATTCCAGCCTATCTGCCACTGGTTTTTGGCAGAGACTGAGCCAGATCTGTCTGTGGGCTTAGTTCAGCTGCCCTTCTGAGTCTTGCAGGCCCAGCATGAGGGGTTTATTTAACACTGCCTTAATCTGGTGTGTGGGGTTGTTTTGCTTCTCCCAGTCACTGTTCCAGCAGGCTCCTCTTCAGCTGCCTTGCACAGCAGTGGGAGTTTTACTTCCCTGCCTTTCAAGCAATCTTCTTGGAATTCAGGCTTTCTGCAAAGGCCTTGATGGAAAGGGGTTTTGATTATACTGCATATAGATTATCAGCTTTTGAAGCTGACTTTTCTTATTTGTTTTATCTTCTGATAGCCTTGGAAATTGTGATGCAAATCATGCATGGAATAGTTGAATAAGAAAGAAAAATAAATCAGAAAATGTCCATGTCCCACTCTCTACTCATTACCCTGTTAAAAGCTGGTGGAGGTGCTTCTCAGTCAACAAATTTGCAGTGACATAAATTGGTAATAACAATCTCTGTATTTGGTAATAAACATAAAAAATTACTCTGGTTTTGTCTTTCTCCCACATGAAAAATTTCTTTACATTCACTGACTTTCTATGGTTGATAGAATAGAAAAAAAATGCCTTTGGGAATAAAGAGCCTTAAGTTTTCCTATAGACAGGTGTTTTATTAACTCTGGAAAGGAAATAATATCTGAATACTCATAAAATAAGATATCACAACATCTCGCTGTCCCAGGTTCACTGAAGTCCAGTGGAAAACACTTCAGTCTCTGCTTTCATCTTTGTGGATTTCTCCAGACTCAAACCTGGGCTTTGACATTAACATGGGCCAAACCTCATAATCCTGGCTCAGGAAGAGCTGAGTAGGGGATTTGTCCTTTCAGGGGTTGGATCCATGGAATCACAGGTCAAATCCCAAGGTCCTTCATTATCTCAGCTCCACTGTTAGCCTGGCCAAACTCCCCCTGGCTTTAGGTAACACCAGAATTAATATTAATACTTCAAATTTGAATGAGAATGAATGAAACCGAAAAGCCAGTGGAATATCATAACTCAGCACAGGACATGTGCATCTGCTGATTGAAGCCTTTTCTCCTGGGATTTTATTTTTTATTGGCACCCAGCCCACAAAACAGCTGATGGACACATTCCTGCAATATTTCTGTTGGTATAGGAAATTAGATTCTCACCTTCAAAGTGCTTAAACTTTTTCCCAATGAGCTTGCAGTGGGTCGTATCTTCATTAACCTTCTGCCTAATAAGAGACTTCATAAACAAAGCAACATCCCAAAAATGTGTGTATTATAATAATTAACAACAAAAGTCCACGTTACACTTTAGATTCACAGGGCTGAGACAATTCCTCCCACAGAAGAGGATCTTGGTGGCATAATATAAACTCCTTGTTTAAGACTTCCACAACTGTATCCATTTCCTTCCTGACTGAGTCAGCTTTGAGTGCAACAAGCTCAATTTATGATCTTTAATTGGAGCTGGGTGCTTGGAGATAAAAAACATATTGTTTACTTTCTAATTCCACATTGTACTGAAATTCATAGTAAAGTGGAAAAATTTGATGGGAGAAGATTTTAAAAACGTCATTAAGATTTCAATTCCTTTCAGACAGCTTTGAAGAAGAAAACTTGGAAAAACAAGGTCCTTCTGGAGCATAGGCAACATCATCTTATGTAATGATCCTAACTGTAGCAGCTACACCTTTTTGTAGATGAGAAGTACATGTCATGCATAAAAATACACACTTGGGGAGGACTTAAACAGCACTCTGGCAAATAAACTCAGAATGCTACTTTTCAGCTAGGATATATTAAAAGTTATTACCCTCAATTAAATAAGCAAGTAGAATTTACTGCTGTAATTGTCCTTGAAAAGGAGTGTCCTGATGTAGGATATTAAAAAGTGTAGAAGCACTGCTATTAAAATCAAGCATTCCAAGGAGCTGATGATCCTTGAGGGTCCCTTCCAGCTCAGGATTTTCTGTGATCCCCCACAGTTCTCTCTGAAAGGGAGAAATGGCTCTAATAGAGACCTAAAGATGGCAATTTCACTGAGAGTTAAGACTTTATTTTCAAAAGAAAATAGTCTTCCTGAAATTTGAGCTTAGTATTTGTCAAGGCAATTTTATCTTAAGGTTTGGGAGAGGAAATCTGGAACGTTGTGCCATTTGGGGACAAACACCACCAGAACAGAGGAGTTGTGTAGGTAAGTGAAGCAAAATATAACCATGGGAACTGCTGATTCTGTTCTCATCAAGAGTCTTATTTTTTTTTGAACCAGGAATTGATGAACTTTTTAAAGGTAGCTTTTTTTTTTTCCTTTTGTAGGGAGTTTAGAAGTACATAAGGCCAGATGAAGAGTGGGGAGAACACTGACGAACAACCCACATGCCCAAGTCCTGTGGACATAAACTCCATACCCATCAGCCTGGAACTTCCTTCCTTCCTTCCTTCCCAAGGCTATTAATGACTTGAGCTAGTGAGAGATGTAGAATCCTATTTATAGCAGTGCAGCACCCTCAGTTCTTCCTTTAGAGCACTAATGAGGCATTTCAGCACTGCTGAAGGGAAGAGATTTTAATTCTTCACGTTAAGCCCATGGCTGGGCTCCGGAGCTGCAGATCCAAGCATCTGGTGGATCATTTGCTAGCTGTCAGCAGCAGGGACTGCTTATTTTCTGGATCAAACCAGCAGAATATCCCAGCCCTTTAATTGGGGCTCTGAAAAAATAAAACTTGGAGGGTCATAAACTTTTGTAGAGTAACACAGCAAAATAGGGTAAATGATATGCATGTCTGCCCAAAACTGGGACAGGCTCTAATCTTTTTCTTCACCACCTAAAAGGTTCATTTTCTGCTGCAGATTTAAGGCATTAGTATAGGAAACCCCAGGAGCTGTTGTGAGCCTTGGAAAATACTGGGTTTACAGCTGTAAAAGTACTGGTAGGGAACTGATCATCTGAACATGCCGTAAAAATCGTGGAATACAGAATCAAGGAATGGTTTGGGTTGGAAGGGCCCTTAAAGCCCATCCAGTGCCACCCCCTGCCATGGGCAGGGACACCTCCCACTGTCCCAGGCTGCTCCAAGCCCCTTCCAGCCTGGCCTTGGACACTTCCAGGGATCCAGGGGCAGCCACAGCTGCTCTGGGCACCCTGTGCCAGGACTTCATCACCATCTTCAAAAATATTTAAGTGCTCACACTTCTGAACCTATTCTGGTGGAGAACTATGATGAATTAATTCCACTCTTCACTTTTGCCATGTTGGGCTTGCTCCTATTCCCTTTTCTATCTACCAGAGACACAGCTGGGATGTATCCTCATCAGAAGTGTGGGAAGGAAAGGAGAGCTGTGACGTCTTGAGCAGAGTAGACAAAATGAAACTGAATAGCCAAAAATTTCATTTTGAAAAGTGATTTTTGGTCTTGTCAAAATGAAAAC
>VYZR01017688.1:0-10329 GCA_013400675.1 Oxylabes madagascariensis
TGTATATATTATATATATATAATTATAAAGCAGCACAGATGAGCTCCTTGCCCACATTTTAAGCATTCTGCATAAAAAATAGAGAGGATTTTATGTCACAACTTGATAGACATGACACAGCTTTCTGTAGGGCTCGGAAGGTGAAGTGAGGTGATTCCACTCAGCTGGGATGCTGAGTTCATGTGGCTGTGCTGAGACTGGGAACAGCTATCCATACACCTATCTATACACCCTGTTGTGTTGTCTCATGCAAACACATCAATCTCCAGAGCCAGGGCAGGACTTGTGATCAAGCCCATTAACTTTTATGAACCGAGGTTTCATATGGAGGTTTTATGAATGTTGGAAGTAGGGAGTTTCTTCATGTGGAACAGCACTTCCCTTTGGCAGTCACTCTTTCTTTCTGAGACTTCACTGTCTTCGTGTGAGAGCTTTTGCAGAAAAAAACTTAGGTGAGTCTGAGAGCATGAAATAATCCAGTGTCATTGCAAAAAGTTTTTGGAGATATTTGGAACAGCTTTAAAATGAACACTTTGAACATGGAAAATGATGTGGTACAAACATTCTCCTGTTTGTACCACATCATTTTCCTAACTTCAGAATGTGCAGCCAACAGAGTCCAATTTGTTGTGTGTCCTTATCTGTTTATGCTCCTCCTGCATTTATTAAGTAAATTCCCTTAATTCCAGCCAGGAATTGAGTGTTTTTCTTCCAGGCCTGCTGAGCACAAGAGGTGCTTTGGAGCACCGAACCACCACAGTGCTGTTTTACTTGCATGAAGAGGCTTTAGATTGTTGTAAGTCCATGGTTTCATGATGCTTCCAGGGTGCTTGTCACTTGGAAATGTCGTAATAAGGTTTAGGTGACACATGTTTGGAACAGTTGTTCGGCCCTGCAGAAGTTGTCCTTTAAACTGAGCTTCCCTTGAATCTCTTGAGTTTAAGACCAGCCTGGTAGCTCAGTGAGTTTTACAGGATATTATCTTGCAGTTATTCCTCCTTGGCTGCTGTCTTCTGTTTATCTAGGGACCCATGAAGGTCAGCAGTGGGCATAGAGATTCACCTGTGGAATATTTTACCATGCAATCCTTGGAAAAATTTACTTGCTTTACAAGGATCATTCAGTGAGGAGGAAAACCTGTGCAAACCTTGCAGGATGGGCACAGTAGGAGGGCTGAGGTGCACTGGAAAAGGGAGGGTTTGGAGCAGATGCCTGACAGCTGGTTTTAGCTGTCTCTGGAAAGGTAAAAGGATATGTTTTAATGATGATAAAAAATGACACTTGGTAATGCAGCATGTGTTTGTTTTGTTATGCTTCCCTCTGAGATGAAAGTACAGGGATATGTGCTGGGTTTTTCCTGCCCTTCATCCCCTGCTCTATACTATCTGACTAAGCAATATTTAATTTCCTAAACCTCTTTCCATTATATTAAAATTTTAGGAAGGTTTCTTAAATGCCAGCTCTTACATATGTAACGACAGGTACAGATCATTGTTTCTTCCCTTACAAGAAAGAAAAACCATTATGTCTGGTCATCTTGGCTGGAAAATTAGGTTAAAGCGGGAACCTGATCTCCTGTAAATTCATTGCTGCATCAGGGTTAAGTAAAATGCATGGAGAAGATGTATTCACAACCAAAGAGATGCTGATAGCCTCACTACTCTGCAATCAGTACAGTCCACTGACAGCACTACCTGCTGCTTCAGGGAAGTTTAGTCAGGAGCCTGAAATAGCCCTGTCTGTAAAGCGTTGATCTCTTGGCTTCAGCATGTAGAATTTGAGTTCCTGATCAGGTGCAGGCTGCAGTGTTTATTACTTGCAAGAAGAACTCAATGTATAATAATAAATTTCAGTTCATAAGTCCCAGGAGAAATGCTAAGGCATCAATCAAATCAGCTGGCACTCCAAAAGCAAGTGCTCATGCTAAGTGACTGATATTAAACATCTGATGTTACAGCTCTTGCTTCTTCAAAATTCCCAGGGAATACAAAAATAATTTCATATGTAGAAAGTGTGAGGATTTAACCTTTAAAGAGTTTAATGTTACAGCCGAATAGAAAGAGACAGCACTTCAGGCAGAGGAAACTGTGAGCTGAAATATTTTATCCTATACTCTCATTTAGGATATGGGAATAGCCTGTCTCTAAATACTTGAGATTTGGCACCTGTTTTCTTTGGAAAACAGTGGTTCTTAGTGGATGTTTGGATGTCTCAACTTGGACACACCCTTTTCCCTGTACAGACATACCACTTGTGAACTTCTTTCTCCTTTTTTAGAGCTGGCAATGGATGTCAGATGCTTTTGTCTAGGAAATGTGTGATCTTTTATATCGTTTCTTCTCTTGATTGGTAATATGTTCTTTTTCCCTTGCCAAAGATAAAGCCACCAACCCATCCAACAGGCAAGAAGACTGGGAATACATCATCGGATTCTGTGACCAGATCAACAAGGAACTTGAAGGGTAGGTGTCCCTAACTGCTCTAGACTTAATAAATTAACATTCACAGTTTAAAGTGTGAAATTCCATTATCAAACATTTACGTTTTCTTTTATATATATTCATATCACAAGGAAGAGCTGGCTACAACAGGGAGAAGATGCTGCCTCTCCTGTGAAAGGCAGCGTGACTAATCCAGACTGAGCACTGGGAAACTGGGAATTTTAAATCTGCTTTTAATTTCAGGTTCTGTAGCTCCAGGGTTCTCATCTGACCAAAATTATTCCATTTGCCAGTCTGTAAAATGGGGTTATCACTGATAGTGCTGGTGGGGCTTCATATCTTTAAAATCTTTACTTGCAAGACGCTTTGTTTAAACAGCAGAATTTGTGAAAGTGTGAAAATCCTCTGTGGTGTTTACCTGCTCTGTTCCAGGCCGCAGATAGCTGTGAGACTCCTGGCTCATAAAATCCAGTCACCACAGGAATGGGAGGCAGTCCAAGCCCTGACAGTAGGTAGTCCTTAC
Source organism: Oxylabes madagascariensis (assembly GCA_013400675.1). Taxonomy (NCBI): domain Eukaryota; kingdom Metazoa; phylum Chordata; class Aves; order Passeriformes; family Timaliidae; genus Oxylabes; species Oxylabes madagascariensis. The sequence continues at coordinate 2,965 of VYZR01017688.1, forward strand.
CCCTCCTCTTCAAAGTCCAGGCATGTATCCTATTGCATGCCCTGGGTGGAGTGGAGGGGGCACCGGGTGTGTCCGTGGGGTCCTCGGGGGGCTGAGTACCCTGATCCCTGGGATGGAGTGGGAGGTAGCACATTAGTATTAGTGCTAGGAAAAGGATTAGTACATGAGGGACTCATTTTAGAAGTTTTAGAAGCATTAAAATTACCTGAGGAGATAGCTATAGTACATATTAAGGGACACCAAAAGGGAATGACCCCAGAAATAAGAGGAAATAATCTGGCAGATCAGGAAGCTAAAGATGCAGCAGAAAATGGGGCCAAAAGAGTTATGTTAATATTAACTCCCAATGAGGAAAAATTGGAAATTCCCAAGTTTAGTGAAGCAGAAAAAAAAAAGAACTAAGCAAGATAGGAGGAGAGCAAGATGAATGTGGGAAATGGAAACTTCCTGATGGGAGACAATTACTTAATAAAATGCTGACTAGGAAAATATTAGAAGACATGCATCAAAAAACGCACTGGGGTACCCAAGCTTTGTGTGATCACTTTCTAAGGAATTATGGATGTATTGGAATTTATGGATTCCATCCCTAAAGTGTCCAGAAACAGCTCTGGGTTAGTTTGAGCTGCTTTCCTTTACTATCTTCAGACAAGAATTGTGTTTGTTGTTGAGGCTGAGTATTGAGATAACACACACCCAGATACACCTGGCTGAGGGTGGGACACCAGCCTGCCTTGATGTCTCATCCCTAAAGATGGGAGATTGATGTCTGCATGGAGCAGGAATACTTGTCTCACTCACAGGGGCCCTTCACCTCCCCTTCTGAGCAGAACACACAGTGTTACTGTAGGGTTTTGGTGTTGCTTTCAGCCCCTATTTCTATTCCTTGAATGCAGGTGCTTGAAGCTTGTATGAAGAATTGTGGGAGAAGATTTCATAATGAAGTTGGGAAGTTTCGCTTTTTAAATGAGTTAATAAAAGTTGTGTCTCCAAAGGTTAGTCCCTGAGCCTTACAGCTGTAGATGCTTTTTGTTTGACCTCTGTAAGCTACAGGCAGCATCCAGAATATTTGCAGTGTTCTGTTTGGCTCATTGCACTTACTAATCCATATTCAAGAGTATTTGCTAGCTAAGCTCTTGTTGTTTGGGGTTTTTTTTATGCCATACTAAATTTTGCAGGAAGTTGTACTAATTCACCATCACTATGCAGTCTCTGGGCTGTTCTAATCCTTCAGGTAACTCAAGGGCTTCTAAAACTTGGGCTGTGTTGTTTTAAAAAACAAAACTCCAGTGATGGTGGAAGAGAAATGAGATGCAGAGGTTAAAACAAGAGGTTTGACAACACAGCATGGAGTTCTAGTCCTCATTCTTCTGACTTGCTGTGTAAAGAGTGCCAGGCTAAATCCCTCAACATTCATGATGAGTTTAATGTGCTGAAAATCTTCCCTGTGGCGTGATTGATGCAGCAATGCATTCCCATATTCTCTCCCATAAGACAGAGGAGGGGGTGGTTCTCTGTATTGCTGCAATTTTTAAAATAGCAAAATCCTGGAGCCAGCAGAATAGCTGCTGCTTTCTCTTTTTTTCTTTTCTTTTTTTTTTTCTTTTCTTTTTTTTTTCTGAAGATAATCACAAAGCTTCTCTTCACTGTTACTTCAAATCTATTAGAGGAGCAATTTTTCCTCCTAATGAGATGTACCTTAGATTATCTTGGAACTTGGTTCATACACCTTTGAATGTATTTCACAGAGCTTCCACAGAGCTTTATTTTTAAAAAGAAATTAAGAACATGAAGAATTTGAATTTTTTTTCCCCACACTTAGTACCTGGGAGACCGAGTCTCAGAGAAGGTGAAGTCCAAAGTCATTGAATTGCTGTATAGCTGGACTATGGCATTGCCAGAGGAATCCAAAATCAAGGATGCCTACTACATGCTGAAGAGACAAGGTAGGGAGTCAACTGCTCACTCATGGGTTCTCTCCAGCTCAGGCTTTAAGCAAGAGTGTCACAAAATGTACAGCTTCTAATTAAATGGGGTCAAGGCAAGCTCTGTGGGGAGATAAAACAAGGGAGAAATTCTCAGAAAAGCTTTTCATTAAGTGTAAATGCCTTGGGCAGGGTTGGGTGGGCTCTGCTAACTAAATTAGTGAAATACATTGCAAATACTTTTGTTTTGGTTTGAAGGGCCTTTTTTAAGTGTTTTTTTGTTGTTTTTTTGTTTGTTTTTTTTTGTTTGTTTTTTTTGTTTTTGTTTTTGTTTTTTTTTTTNCTTCATCAGATACATGGTTCATCTGTTGTTTTGTTTTGTTTTGTTTTTTTTTTTGTGGAAGTAGTTATTAGATGATTTGAACAAGTCTAATTTAAAGTGAAATAATAGCTTCCAAGTAGCTTTTTGTGTTCTTTTAACTAAATGGCTTTGCAGCTGTTCTTTTAGTTCAGCTGACACACATTTCTTGTGTAGGAACAATGAAGAAAACTCAGTAGCTTCACAAGAAAAATAGATTCCATGAAAGCTCTGGAAACCATCCTGTCCTGTTAGGACACACAGATTGCAAGTCATAACTGTCCCTTGCAGCACTGTGGATGGATAAACTAAAGGCTGAAAGGGGCTGAAAATGGTTCCTCCCCTTCACAGGGAGAGTTTTAGCTCATGTTGGGGGGTTGGGAGAACATCCAGGTAAAAGTCAGCTCAGGGATTTGGATTTATTGTTCACTGGAACAGCAAGCATGGCAGTGTCAGGGGCGATGTGTGTTGGCTTTGACAGCAGCCTGGGAGTACCTGTGTGCCCTGCCTAGTGTGAGTGTGTGTGCTGACCCACAGGGGTTCCCCTTCTGCTTTCAGGGATTGTCATGTTTGATCCCGTGATTCCTGCAGACAGAACGCTGATTCCTTCCCCACCGCCTCGTCCCAAGAACCCGGTGTTTGATGATGAGGAGAAATCCAAGGTGCAGTAAAGACTTGTGTCAAAATCACTAATGAAAAGTGATTACTCAGTGCACATTTAGAATACTGAAGCAAAGTATAATAATGTGGTTTTTATTTTGGGGAGGGATGATCTGTACTTTTGCAGGGTTCACTGCTTTGTCCACTTGCTTAACCTAAAGTTCTAGTTAAGACCTTGTCTGTGTTCCCATTATGGGGTTACTTCTGTTAACTCCTGCTGAAGTCCTGCAAAGCAGAGAATGTTTCACACACAGGAGGAAAAATAACGTATGGAAAGAATAACTGTCTAGTGCCAGAAGCCTCTGAGATTTCACAGAATATGTCCTGTGTAAAAGCAGGAATGCAGCAACTCATATAGATAATAAACTCTAAATGACTCCTGCTGAAGTCCCTGTAACTATGGACACTGTGTAAGCTTTGTAATACTGGGATGTATCCCTTTTCCCCTGAATTGTTCATATAGATTCCTTTCCTTTTGCTCAAGGGTCTTTATTTGTTTCCTGACTATCATCTTCTTGTCTTTCAGCTTCTAGCCAAGCTGCTGAAAAGCAAAAACCCAGATGATTTACAAGAGGCTAACAAACTTATAAAATCCATGGTAAAAGAGGTAAGAAATTCTTGTAGGATTGGTTCAGGTCAGCAGTCTGCTTTCCAGGTTTTTAAGCAATTTGACTTCAAATGGTGGAGAGCTTAGGATTTGGTCTCTGGCTTGTACCTAGGAGATGTTTGTGTCACAGAAATGTCTACAGTTGGTGTCTCTGGTGGAGGATGGGGCAGGAATTGAATGTCCCTTGTTGTAATTAACCACATTCCCACCATTCAGAGTGGGATTTCATATCCAAATTTGGCGGGAGCATTGTGGTACCACCCCTGGATGCTAAGGGCTGAGTCACTGGACTGGGTCTTCTCACAGACAAGTTCATGGAAATACCTTCCTGTCTGTAGAGCTGTGCTGTATCCACCCATGGCAGTCATTCCAAGCTCTGGAGTCCAGGAAATGATTCACTGGGATTCTGGCAAATAAGAGGATACCTTCTGGACTGTCGTGGTTGTGTAGGTTACCAAGATATTTCATTCAAGCTCCTCTTGTCCTCAGGGCAGACTCTCCTACGTCTTCAGTTGAAATCTTCAATCAGGAATGGGTGGACATTTTCCACCAGTGTGCTTGTTGTTCCTAGTAAATGTTTTGTTTCAAACACATCTTTTTTGTTAAATGGCATCAAATGAACCAAAAAAAAAAAAAAATCTTCTGAAAAAGTCAGAAAGGAACTTTTGGAAACATTTCAGTGGTGTAATTATACACTGAAGTCTGTTTAATGAGACTTTTTGGAAATATGGGGTTGCCTGTAATTTCAGAATGGTGGTGAAAAGACAATAAAATAAACAAAGCTTCACATAATTAAAGAAAGGTTTTGTTGGCCTTTTTCTAGCTTAACCTTAAATAGCCATTACTTGGCGCATTTGCAGATAGTATCTGTGGTTGTGTTACTGTGAACTTTTGGAAGGAAACTCACCCTTTCTGTCTGTGCTTTCCACCCTGAAGGATGAGGCTCGGATCCAGAAGGTGACAAAGCGCATGCACACACTGGAGGAGGTGAACAACAATGTGAAGCTGCTGAATGAGATGCTGGTTCATTACAGCAAAGAGGACTCATCAGAGGCTGACAGGGAGCTCATGAAGGTGGGTCTGAGCTGCTCCTTCTTCCCAGCAATCCTGGAGTCAGTCCTTTCTTACAGACTTGAGTTTTGCAGAGAATTACAAATACTACAGTAAAACAGAGAGCAGTGGTGAGAAACAGGAGCAGTTGCTGCAAACACCAGGCAAGAAAACATCCATGTTTTTAGTGCCTTCCACCAAAAAGCTGGGTGGGGAGTAGCTCAGTTTCGTGTATGCTTGAAGTGAGGTGCAGCTGTTCTCCAAAGGTGCAATATGGCAGAACCAAGAAGCTGCAGTTTGTAATTCTGGATCCTATAAGGACACACGGATTGCAGGTCATAACTGTCCCTTGCAGCACTGTGGATGAATAAACTAAAGGCTGAATGGGGCAGAAAATAGTCCCTCCCCTTCAGAGGAAGAGTTTTAGCTTGTGTTACAGGGTTAGGAGAACATCAGCTAAGTGAAAATTGAAACAACCACCAGGGATAACTTCGTAGGCCCAGAGCCTTTAAAAATTGCACATTATCTTATTAAAAAAATTAAACCCACTTATTTTTAACAACAAGGTCTTTAAACAGTGATAATATGCTTAAGAAACTTGTTTGTTTCTGTGAACCATTTTGTTATTGCCACCTTTTAGCTCTGTGGTTGCAGACTCAGTAGTGGTTGCAGCACAATTGAAGCCTAATTGCTGAAGCATGATTCTCCTCTTCCTCAGGCTTTTAGGGACTACTATACAAGGAAGGAACACCTCTTTTCCACTAGAACTTGGCCATAAGGGAGGACTGAGAGATGTGCTGGGAATGCAGGTTGTGTCACCCCAAGCTCACGTAACGCTGCTCAGCATTGTGAGCTGGGCACAGAGGCTCATCCTGGCTGTGCAGCCACACTGGCACAGTCAGCTTAGTGAGACTGGTCTGTTCTGGGGGTCGTTCTGTGCTGACTGGTGCTGCTGGCAGTGGCTCCTGGCTAGTGAAACCCTTTGTCCTAATCTGTCTTCCAGGAGCTCTACGAAAGGTGTGAAACCAAAAGACGGACACTGTTCAAGCTGGCCAGTGAGACAGAGGATAATGACAGCAGTTTGGGTAAACTAAGCTACGCTTGTCCTTTTTTAATTGCTTTTATGCTCCTTGCCTTTGTAAGGGTTCAGCTGTAAAGTCATCTTCTCACTGTGAGTTTCTGTTGTTTGATAAAGGACAATCCTTCCCTCTTTGTGCTTATCATTTCAGTTCAGACAAGGACTGGATAGTAAAGCTGGTGGTTCAGGAGGATGGGAGCAGTAATGGGGGACAGCTGCTGCTTTGGGAGGGGGAGTTGCTGTAGGGAACAACATTTGGCTCATTTTTTTTCTTGTTGCTGCAATGTCTGTGGAGCTAGAAAAGGTCAGAGTATTGCTTATAGAAATGTGGCACAGGCAGAGTGATGGAGCTCATAGCCAAATATTTATTCATGGTTTTTCTTGTTGATTATTTAGCTGACAACTGAGCACTCTCAGCATAAGTGGGAACAAAGGGACTAAAGCCTTGGAGGTCATTTTTGTCTCTCTTGTAGGGGATATTCTGCAGGCCAGTGACAATTTATCACGTGTGATAAATTCCTATAAAAAAATAGTAGAGGGACAAGTGATCAATGGTGAAGTGGATCTCCCTGGGATGTCTGTAGTGGAAGGTGAGTTCCTAGGAAACCAACTGTTTGATTTTTGAATCCTGCAATTCTAAGTCTTTTGAACAATGTCTCCTGTTTTGTTAAAGTAGTTTTTGATGGTTTTTGTGGCCAACGGTTTGTGAATCAGAGGGGAACAAGAAGGCTCCTGAGCAGTGGATAAACAATTCTGGACAGGAGCAGCAGTGCTGCAGCTTTGCATTCTCCATTGCTCAGTCCATATTATTGAAACCTTTGATGACATCAGTAGCAAACCTGTATGTGAGCAGTTTGTGTGGCTGGAAGTTTTCATACATTTTCCTCCCCACATTTGTCCTGTTTCTTAATGGTAATGTGTAAGAGGAAGATAATTTTATCAAAAACACAAGAGCTGAAGAGTAGGAGCTGGACTAGGGGTCTTTTTCCTGGTTTTGCAAGTAATTCCATTTATGAATTGAGGCCAGTTGCCCACTTTACACTTCAGCTTCACCATTGAAAGCTCTGGACATGAGTGTGGCAGAATTACCATTTGGGACTCAAACACTTTTGCTGCTGCCTGGCAGCATCTTACTGGGATAAGACTGTTCTAAATATGAATCTTCTAAATATGAAGATTGAGATGGTATGAATTTCCTTCAGCTCTCTAGCTCTCTGGTAGCCTCTGTTTATTATAATGCCATAGGATCTCCCAAAGCCTCATCTGAGTTCAAAAGATTTTGAAGAGATCATGGATTGTGAAGCACTGGGGAAGGAGCAGTGGTTGCAGCAGATTTTCATGTGGAAATTCTTTAAGTGTCTGTGTGGATTTACATAGTCCAGACCGCAAATATCCTTTCTCTGTTACAAAGAGCCATAAACCATGCTCAGATGAGGATCTAAACCATCTCTCTGCTAATTTCGTCTGCACACAGGGTTTGCTCTGAGCCTTTTGCCTTCTTTCCTAGTAGTGCTCTTCTCCTGTCTGCTGCAGGGAGTAACTCCACCAATAATCTCAACACCCTCATTGACCTGGCTGGACCGGACGTCACCAGCACCCCACCACCGCCGACGCCACCCAGCAGCCTGACAGCAGCCCCCAGCACAGCCTCTGGTGCAGCTGAAATCCCCATCCTCCCTCCTCCTCC
>VYZR01017695.1:3366-14926 GCA_013400675.1 Oxylabes madagascariensis
GTGATGCATGTCTTAAAGTATGCAGAATGATAAACTGCCCCCTGAGGCAAACTCTGCTACTGTGTACAATGGAAGAAGAGCTGAGAAGGGTCTAGGCAGCACATGGTCAAACAAAATCACAACAAAAAAAAATATTATCCAGAAGTACGTCAGTGATTTTATATCTCTGCACCAAAGAATTACACAATGCACTATAAGACAACCATTTATTATACATACTTGAATTTAAAAAGGGGCAACTCTGTGTTATAAATGAAATAGCCGAGTCATCATAATAATAATAATGATTTATTATGACAACATTAAATTTAGTTCAGCCACAATAATNTACATCTAAATTCTAAAATCTACACGAATTATTCTATATATTTATTACATCTGCATACTAAAAAAACCATTACTAAAATAAAACCAAATGGCAAGGTTATCTCCTGTTCTATCTTTATTATTAATTTGAACTGCAGAAAAATAGAGCTATTTGCAGAATACTAGAATAATGCAAGGCTGTAGGAAATTGTAGAGAATTACCTCAAAGGCAGAAGCAAGGCAGTAGAGCTGCTGGGGAAGTCCTAGAGGACTTCCCCTGAGAAAACAGCATGGGCTGGGTTGGAAGAGGCTTTATGTAATAATTCTTGCTCCACCTTCTGCTGACGCCTCTGATGAATGGTCCTTGCCCTTTCCTGAGTTAAAAAAGGCTGACCAAAAAGGTCTCTTGCAGTAGGTCAGCTGCCTGCTGCTTCTTGGTAAACATGCTTTATGTCAAACAACCTAGGTCAGTGCAGGCTTTCTCTGCCCTTGAGCCGCTCTGCTGTTGTGATAACTGCTGCTGCCCTTCCTGCTGGGAGTCCATGTGCTTGACAAAGGGAGAACACCGTGGCAGGTTGTGGGAGAGGAAGCATATTGCTGATGAAAAGGGAGAAAAAGGTGGAGTCCAAGACTTTGTGCAAGGCCCCCTCCCAAAATCCTCTTAATCATCTTGTGTCACACCTCTGTTTAATTCCAGGAAGTCCTTAATTCTTACCTAGTTTTCCAAGTATTGGCATCAGCAAGAAAATGGTGCTTAAATGAAGTGCTGATGACACCTCTGGGAACCTCAAATGATCTTTGGTGGCTTGACTCCAGATCCAGCCAAGGCACAGTGGATCACCTCTTGAAGGTTGGCCATCCCCAGAGTAGCCCTGTAAGCCAAACCCAAATGAGCAAATTGGTGTGGAATGGCTCCATGCTGCAAAGGCTGCTTCATATTGTTCTGAACTCAAAAGCTGGAAAATTCAGAGCCAGCACTAAATATTTGTTCCACTTTCAAAGCTGAGCATCAGGGAGCCATTCCTTAAATAGTGGATGCCTGTTCTCTGAGCCCAGATGTGCTTACAGCATGGGTCTTGCCACTGTTTTCCTTTCTTCCTGCTTCCCACTTGAACGCCTGTGCAGATTCTAGCCATCCATCTTTGCCCTTTAAAGTTGGTGTGAGGGGTAGCAGCTGTTCCTTCTTCAACAGAGGTGAAATTGTACAAATTGTTTTCAACCTTAATCAGTAAAGCTTGCCACGCAAGTGACCCTATTTCTTGCCAGAAGTGATAAATAGGACTCAGTTTTGGAGCACATGAAGTGTTAGACAAAATATATTAGTCAAAGACACTTCAGAGTATCAGTTACTTGACTGTGATATGTAAGTAATAATTCAGTTCTTAAAACCTTCCACCTGGATTTGGAAGGTCACCTGAGCTCCTGTTGCAGGCATTTAGCAGTGAGTTAGAGTGTGAGGTTGCAGTGAATTGATAGATTGCCCTGTGTTTCCATTTATGTAACTAGAAACAGCAGTAGACTCCAGCCTGAAATTTGAGATCCTGGTCTTTGCTAATCCATTTTACCAGGTCCAGACTGGGATGTTTCTGTTCTGTTTCTCACTATCATTTTACACAGACAGCTAATCTCAAATTGTCACAGCTTTATCCCTTCCTTGAATAGCACAAGTTGTGCAGACCTATGGTAATGACAACACACAGAGATGCACCAAGCAGAAATGGTCATCTCCTGAAGGTCAGTTGTCCCTTCCTCCTCGTCTGGCCTCTGCCTTTTTCTTTTGTGTGTGCAATGGAGAGAGGTTTATCCTGAGTGAATCAGAGGAATCAAGAGCTGATATGCTTAGAGAGGGGAGCTTTTTCTTTCCATAATTTATCTGCTCTGTTTCCTTGCCCTGAGTTAAACCTGTTGCTCCTTCCAGGGAAAAAAGGTGCTGAAGGAAGCAGGGTTATCCCCTCATTACTGGTCACGTGCACTGCAGTGCTGGTGAAGGGGTCTGTCAGATTTGGCTGTGTTTGACTTGAATGCTGCACAGAGCTTAGCAAGAAATATAAGCACAAACATGATTGCTCGAGGAAAAATTTAAAAAGGCAAAAAATCTTGTTAAAACTCTCAAAACTTTCACCTTTGCTCTTCTTTTGGTCAGGAGAAGAAACCTGTTGGAAGAGATGCAGGTGGAATCTATCCCTTCGCACACCAACCTCTTTCTGAAATGATGCAACTCCATCACTCCAAGAATAAAGTCAGGTGTCAGGACACTGAGGCCAAAAATAAGGAAAAAATGAGAGTTCTGACTCAAATAGTGGAAAAGTGGGTAGCAATCTGATACAATCTGAGGCAAATCACAGGAAAGCCAATACAGAACTGAAGTTAGGAAGGGATTAGGCAAGGGTGATAAAAATCATGGTAATCTGTCGCTGGGGTCTGCCCCGGCGCTGTCCCTCCGATGACCTGGCTACCCTGTCCCCACTGACACCTGAGCAGGTACGGCTGGGTCTGTCAGGCAGACTTCGCTGATCCTGCGGGGTCTTTGCCTTGACCTGCGGACACTCTCCAAGACGGTGACACACTGGTGTGTGCAGCGACAATGGCAAGGAATGAAAGGAGGGCTCTGTGAGAGGATTGCCAAGTGAATTTATTAGAGGCCCTGGCTGAACCTCCTCACCTCAGCGTATCTGCCTCAGCAGAGCCCCGAACAAAGCCCAAACAGTACCTTTTATTTAGGGGAGGGGAAAGGGGGCAGGGGGTGGAGGTTCACCAAAGAGGGAGATCCAGGGAGTGGCCCGAGGGGTGAGGGACATCCCTGGGATCCAATCTCCCTGAGAGGGAAGGGGATTCCCTGAGATACAGCCAATCACTCGACGCCCAGCCAAGAGCTTTCTAGAAGCTAGGCTGGGCCCCGAGACGACAGGCATGTCTCCCGGGGAGGGGAAAAGACAAGGGATGCATTTTATGGGAGGGGAAAACTGGGAACAAACCAAATGGCAAACTCTGCAGGGGTATACAGAACAAACCAACTAGGGAAAACATTTATGCTGAACATAAAACACTGCTACAGTAATCAATGTAAAACTGTCTTGTGAACTAATTGCAATGTAATTTTGATAAGATGATGTCTGTTTGATTGGTAGAGGTAAAGGGTAAAGTTTTTGATACCAACTTAAATACGCCTATTGAAATTTCTGTAAGACATGATTTTGTTCCACATGATGCTCTGAGTAAAAAAAAACAAACACCCACGCTCTAACAATATAAGACAATAACAATAAATAAAGGCATCAAATTAATTGCAATCTGGATAACAGTCATACTTTCTAAAGTAATTGTAAATGAGGAAGCATTCAGAATTGATGTTCCTGAGGATTATACCAAAGGGCTCATTCTTTGAGGCTCAGAGTAGTCAGTTGCTTGGGTTTTTACCTAGGACCACATAACTTTTTTCATTAGACAAAGGCAGCGATGATGATGATGCAACCAGTCAAGGACAGGCCTAGTTTTTAGCATCTTCTACGTTGTCCAGTAAACTGATCTCATCCCCAAAAATGTGTATTTGAATCCTCAGCCAAATTCAAGGTGCTAACAGACCAAAGATGTGCTTTTATAGCTGTGCTGTTTGTCTGGGAGATTGTGTTTTGGAAACCAGTGACTCACACTTGTTTATAATGGATAGTCCACTAAACATGCCCTCCCTGTGTGATACGGTGTACCCCAAAGCAAATGTTACCATCTCTGATCAGAGCAGATTGCTGAGTAAAGGTCAAGGAGGTGATATTTCTATGTGTATAGCGTTAATGAGATCATTTCTGAAATGTTTACAGTTTTAAAAGGATTTTGACAGATGGGCAGAGAACAGAGATTGTCTGAGCTGCATGAGCATAGTCTGAACTGTGCTGTCTAAAGAGAGGCAAGAGAATCCAAATTATTTTGTTTTGTCAAAGATGATATTTTGTATTCGTCCACTAACTGAAAGCAGGGAGAGAATTAATAATGGCAGATTATCTCTGGACATAACAAGTTGGTTAGGTGTTGGAGGTGGACAAATACAGGTTAGAAAATGGGCAACTAAAAATGCCTTTTTCTTTCAGTGTCAGCAACTGACCACTTAACTGAGGATGCAGGGTTTGCCTGTTACATGAAATAAGCACTGAATGAATCCTTGTCAAAAAGAAAAAAAAAAAAAAAAAAANNAAAAAAAAAAAAAAAAAAAAAAAAAAAAAAAAAAAAAAAAAAAAAAAAAAAAAAAAAAAAAAAAAAACAGTTCTGGTAAACAAGTGCTTGTGGTAAAGGCACAGTTAAAAATGCAGTGGGCATTGCAGTTCAAGCAGGCCAGGCTAAGTGAATTCATGAGTTTCAGAGGCTCTAGATGGGACTGATTTCTCCCATATCCAGTACTTTGTGCTCAGATCAGCTTGTCATTCCTAGTGTGTGTTAAAGCAGGCAGGATACCCCTCTGTCTCCATAGCTTAGGGCTTTCCCTTGGTCCCTCGGGGAAGGGTGTCTTGTGCGCAGGAACTGTAACGTGTGAGAAGACCCAGCAAAGGATCACTGGGGTGGTTCTGTGGTAGCAGTATGGGAACCTTAATGGGGGAAGGTCTCACCCTCTAGATGTTTTAAACTATTCTAATGATTAAGTTCCCTGGAGAGGAAAGCCAGACTTTGGCTCAGTATCACAAGCCTGTTCAAAACACAAACAAGGATGAAATACAGATCTAATAATCATTTTCACCTCATGGCTACCAATTATTTGGTTCTGCAGCCAAGATGTTACTATTGGGGTGTTTTCACTTCTGAACACTGCAAGTATTGAGCAAAGGTGAAGGTTTTCACAGGAGTTTTTGAGCTGTGGGCAACCTTTCAAGAAGACTGTGAAAGGACAAAGTTCTTAATAAAAAGGATGGCTTTTTTGTGGGCCCAGGAGGCACTGAATTTTTGTGTCATGACTGTTTTTCAAATGTGTTATATCGTCAATATATAAATAATGTACATCAGAGTATTAGGCAAACTGTACATAAACACATTAAAGACTGAGCAGTAACAGATGTCCTGCACATTTATCCATAGGAAAGTCTATATCAAAATGAATTTCTTGGTCAAGTGTGGTATCTGAATCCTAGTTTTGGGACAGCAGGAGCCTGTTAGTGACTGAAAGTCCTGGCTTGTACACAAGTGAATCAAAATTGACCATTGCCAGCTTTCCTCCATAGGGGGCAATAGGGGTGGAAATATTAAACATTTGGCTGCACTCGGATATAAGAGGAGGCATTTTATGTTAGGCAGCAGGCACACTGCAAAACCATCCCTTGCTAACTTAGGAGACTGAAAGGAGTAGGGCAGTAGGCACACCTATGGTTTACATGAAGTGACAGCACTCTGGAGAGTGTGAAGTGTGGTGGGTGTTAAGTAGGACTGAGAGGCAGGGGTTCACTAACCTCTCTGAGAGGGAGACAGGAGTCAAAACAGAGACACGGGAAGTCATTACTCAGTATAGAGATAACAGTCTCATTCTCGAACCATCTGCCTCCACCACCTCAGAGGTCAGCATGGGCAATCTATGCTTATCTGGCATGTGTGAGCTGCAATGATGAGGTAAAATGTGTGTGTTTGAGTATCCGTCCTCTGTGTGAGTGTTTGATACCTGAACAATCCTGCTTAACATGCCATGGGCCAGGAACAAGTGCCTGTAGAAAAAATACACTGAAAAGGCCTCTTGATTGTGTCTGTAAGGCCTTCCTCTTCCTTCCAGTACAAACACTGCAGAGCAAGGCTTTTTGCACAGGCAGTGAGTAACACATCTCATGTTTTTTGATGTACTTTGACTTCTTGGAAGGCTGAACAAACCATGACTTTACACCCATTTGTAGCCCAGATTGATTTCCTGACTGGAGTAAATGTTACCATCAGAAGAAGGACTTGTGACATTAACATGATTGTGTCTATATCGCAGCTTTCCCTTTGAATAGGTTTTAGAGGAGTTATTTTTAACACGTATTTATTTTCACTATTTATGCTAGAGCCAAAGTACAGAGCATGTTTCAGGGCTGGGATCCTACTTTTCATAGAGATGGTGTTGCCCATGTGCTTGTTCAGCTTCATGGGACCGATTTAGAAAAGCCTGTTCTGATAAACTATTTGCTTGCTTGGCTTGGCATTCCTAAACACTCTGTCAACTTTCCACAGAGCTGTCTCAGGTCAGTTGAGGAATTCAGCTTGCAGCACTAAGCCTGCAAGTGGCATGACTCAAGAACAAGAAAATTGGCTTTATGGCCTTTTTTTTTTTCTCCTGAGTAATTACACAAGAATTGCAAAGCTACTTTCCAAAAGCAGAAGGAGAGGGTCTGAAATGGATCTGAATTTTCTGTTAGGTGTTTGGGAGTTGAGATGAGATGTTAATTGTGATAATTGCGATAGTGATGGTAATTGTAGAACTTTCCTTTGGATGGGCGCTGTTTCTAGATATTCAGCTCATTCAGCGAGGGTTTTTCTGTGGCAGCTCATGCAGCAAAAGCTACAGTTTCTTGTGTGCCTGCTGCCTCCTACTTAGAGAGCAAGTGTCAGAGGGTCTGCAGAGGAGAGGGGTAAACCGTGCAGGTAGAGATGAGGCCTGAATATTCAGGGACTGATCTGTATCAAAGGGTTTCCAAAGTACATAGACAAGTGTGTTGGCTGCCTGGAAGGCCTTCAGGGCTCATGCTGTCCCTCCTGATCACCTCTGTCCCATTTTAACGCTTTGTGTCCTGACCTCCACTGTGTAGATACACAGGTGGTGAGTACCTGGAGGTGGCTCAGTAGACATAGGAAGAATGCAAAATAAAATGGAAATAAAATAAAATGGAAACATGGACCGTGTGGGCTGTAAATACACAAAAGTGTGGGGAAGGCTGATGGGGGAAGTTCACTTTCTTGTAGACTGGCATATTTGCTAAGAGGAAACAAATAAGGTTTGGGCACATGGCATTTCTTCAGACTTCTCTGTACTTGGAAGCTTTTCGGTTGTTTTCTGAATTTCATTTTGCCTATTGCTTCTCTGAGATCTGATTGTCATTTATGTCCTTGTAGCACTGTAGCTCTGCCCATCATCAGGGTGCAGACAGAGAAGTCATTTTGCAGGTATTTATTAATGGAGGGTGGATGCCGAAGGGATTGTGGTTTATTTGTGGAGACGAAAATGCTGAAGACTGAAGACAGTAAATGAAATGAAGAGGAAATGAAACCTTATTCTAATTTCCAACCCAAACATATTACTGACCAGGATAAACATATTTTCAGTGTGTGGGAATGACACTGTCTTTCAGCTGTTGTCACTCTTTTCTGCTCTATTTCCCCACTGGGAGTGTTTTGGGACAGCAGTCACACCCTCCTTCACCTTCTCCTACCCAGGCTCAGCTCCTCAGCGGGCTGGGCTTCCACTAGAGGAGGCCCCAGCCAGCATGAGCTTGTGGTTGCCAGGAGCAGTAGTCTCATCCTTCATCCTGGGCCACCTCCCAGGCATTTGCCTGTCTGAAAGCAAAGCTGGCCACTGCCCTTCTCTCCTCACCCTCCAACAGCCCTCTCCTCCCACGCTGCTATTTTTAACCCAGACTGGAGTCTTGATTTGCTTCACCCCGTGGCCTCCTGCTTCTGCCAACAGAAACAGACTGTGAAACTACAGAGTTAACCTCAGCTTTTTCAGACTTCCCAAAGCCCTTCTCAGCCTGGGCAGCTCAACTCCATCGGCTAGAAACATCCCCTTGATAACCTGGTAGGTGGCACCAGCCTTTTCCTCTGCTAGGGCTATGAGAACAGGTTCATATTGCCTTTGTCGCGGGCCTGGGAGGAAGCTTGGCACAATGCATCTAGGCTTCAGGGAAAAGTTATGAGATCCCACAGCACATTCATACTTGTAAGATATGCTAGTAGTCAGGTATTTTTCTCCTCAGCTTTCCTCATGTTTTCTGCTATAAAATTATAAAATTTCACCCAGTCTCTTATCATCGTCAAGACTGTGCCACCCATGATAATGAAGAAGGAAATTTATTCTCAATAAATAACTGTTACAGTTATAAAGCTGTGGGACTAGAACTCTAAACTGGAAGATGCACCAGAAATACATTTCTGCATGGATTTTCTACATTTTATTTCAGTCTGACTGTGTTGTCCTCAATAGACTTCAAGCGTAATCCATCACCTTACCCCCCTACTGTAGTCAATAGGGGCAGGAACCACCTGATCTAACTGCACAGGTGTGCACTATACATAGCTGTAGCTGGAGCAGTCAGACTCCCTTTGTAGTCGGGGAGAGCAAATGTGTTTTGGCATTAATCAGTCTGACCAATTTTAGCTTTCTGCCTATCTTTTCATGGAGCATAATTGGGTTGCCAATAATGAGTTCAAATTTGGATATCTACATCAGCTGATGTGTACCCTCAAACTTCCCAGTTACTTCACCTGGCTCCAGACCAGGTCTTGGCAGATCAGCATTTAGTCATGACTGCTCACATAGTTATAATGAAAATCATTTTGGAGTTCTTGCCTCAGAAGATCCTTAACTAAGTGGATACAGTGCTCTTGGAGAGAAGGCCCAAAGGTCATTGCAGCTTAGCATCCCTGTGTGTCAAGTGGTGATTCAGTGATGATTGATGCTGTTTCTTTTAGGACAAATAACAGCTTACAGTACAAGAATGTCAGAATATTTCAGGTAGGAAAAGGACCTTTTGAGCTCATCTAGCCCAACCTCCTGCTCAAAGTAGGCCCCAGACCACTTAGGGCTTTGTCCAGCTGATCTTGAAAACTTCCAAGGATGGAGATGTTGTGGTGTCTCTGGGCAACCTGCTGATGCTTTGACTGTCCTTGGGGAAAATTACTTTTCTCACATCAAGTCAGAAATTCCCCTGTTCTGATGTACAGTTTTTGTCTCTCATTCTCCCACCTCTGAAGAGCCTGTCTTGGTCTTCATGGTAACCTTCTTGTAGGTACTTTAGGGCCACTGATAGATCACCCCCAAGGCCATTGCTTCTCCAGGCAGAATGATTCCTGGTCCCTCAGCCTCTGTTCAAAGGCTGGGTGCTCCAGCCATGGCCATTGTGCTGGACCTACACTGAATTCACCCAAGGCTATCAGAGCTTTTCCTGTATTGGTACAGGGGGATGGGATGGGTGAAAATGGACACCGTGTCTAGGTATGCTCCAATGAGCACAGAGCAAAGGGGAAAAACCACTTCACAACATCTGCTGGCCATGCTCCTGCCAGAGCAGCCCAGGGAGCTGTCCCTGCTGCCAGCATGTGCTGCTAGCGCACGTGTAACTTATTCCCTGCCAGAACTCCCACATCCCTTCCAGCCAGTTGCTCCCCAATCTGTACTATTCAATTTGTAGGGTTTTGGCAAAGGTTTTCTGTGACTGAGAGCTGTGATAAGAAGCAGCAGTCATTCATTCATTATCATTAAGCTATGCATTCAGTATAGCTTCAAAAAAATCAAAAGTCTGTTGGTATTTATTAGGAATACTTTTCTAAAGCAAAATGCTCACTGGGATTCATTATTTAGCTGAATCCTGACATGAAATAAAAGCATGAAACTGATGTGCGAACTTTCAACAGCTCACATAATATGAACATGTACTTTTGTTTCTAGGGGGTGCTGGCACTCTTTGAAATGAAAGCTGTTAAATTCTGAGGTGCTCATGCTGATGCTCAGGACAATGTTGGTGTGCACAATGTTGAATTCAGCCTTGTGACTCCCTGTCGGGACTGACAGTGGTCAGAAAACAGATTTTTAGGCTTCAGGCACTAGCTTGGAGCCTGTGAGAAAGCCAAGTGAAAAACACTCGCACTTTGGCCTGAGAAATTATAAGGAGGAATCCAAACAATCCTTGTAGATATCCCTCTTCCTGACACCTGGTGTTTTCCCAACTTGTTTACTGGCAAAGATGTTTACAAAAAGCTGTAGGCTCTAATGACCAATCATATTGATTGTACTGAAACACTGTATAAAATCATTTGTCTTTCAATAAACTTTTGCTGTATGCTCTCCGAAGAAGGCTCGGAGATTCGTATCGTTACACTGCTATCCTGAATCATTACGATACTTGGTGACCCTGACGTGCCTTGCAGCCAAAGAGCTGAAGAGCAGGAGTCTCCCCTCGTCTCCTTGAGAGGTGAGGAGTCTGTCCCCGCGTGCTCCAGGAGAGCTACAGGTCCCTGCGACCCCGGGTATGGACCAGCCTGTGCTGGCTGGGACGGTGCCCAACAAAGCAATGTTTGCAGTCCGGAAGCAAACGAATGCCTATCTACTGAGGCTGGCCTTTTGGGAAGGTTTCTAGGAAACTAGGAAACAGGTCCTCTGTTGGAAGAGGAAAAAGCGTGCCTTCTGTGAAGCTTTGTCTGCTGGCCGGTAGCGAAGATCGCTGCAGTCGGCTTGGACTGCTTCGGCTTTTGTTTTTCCCTTCTCTGCATTTTTCTGCTTCTGCTCCTCCCTTATCTGCATTGCGAGCGGCCGTGAAAGATTCTCCGCTGCCGACAGCTGCCCTCGCCTCCCCCGGCTCTTCTATTTCCATCTGCAAGGTTGGAGTGAGCGTCTGCACCGCTGCCCTCCCTGCCGGAGGGGACGGTGCTCGTGGTGCGACCAGCCGGGCTCGTCATCCTGCCCGCAGCGTCCGCCGCTGCCGCCCACCCCCGCCTCAGCTTTTCCAGCTCGGACCTCTGAAATCATGGGACTCTGGGCACCTCTGGCGTGCTTCAGTTTTTTCTCTCGGGAGAGCAAGCAATTAATGCTGACCATTTACACTCGCTCACTGAAGTTTTGCACGAACACCGTTGCCCGAAGGTGAGAGGAAGTCGGACAATGTATATCCCCCTCCACCCTCTCTTCAGCGCCCCCGTGAGTTTCGGGGCGAAAGGTTCACCTTATGACTGTTTTTATGCCTTTTAACTTTACCTAGGTCTGTTTTAAGGATTACCCCGTGTGATTCCTGGGGGTTGGTTGCTGTGCTTTCTCTTTGGTTTTTCCTTCCACAGGTTTTTTCCTTCCTTTGGTTTTTCCTCTGTATCGGGCTGCGGGTGGCGGGTGCCGGAGTCTTCTCTCAGTGCTAGAGCCCCCACGGCACCGTGACGGCTGCACCAAGGACGCTTGGACATCTTTTTTTTTTCTTCCGTTCCCAGCTTCCCCCGCCATTCCTCCCCAGCGGCTGCTGGGTGGGCGCCGGGGCACGGGCAGGGGTGCGGGTCCAGCTGCATCTCCCCGCCACTCCTGGCTTTTTCTCTCAGCTACAGGCATGGTGGCCAG
>VYZR01017758.1:4520-20475 GCA_013400675.1 Oxylabes madagascariensis
TTTTTTTTTTTTTTTTTTTTTTTTTTTTTTTTTTTTTGAGGCTTGCTCTTTTATGTTAAAGCATCCTGCATATATTGAAGCTTTTATTATTATGGTTACAAAATATTCCAAGTCCTGGCTTGCCAGAAGGTTACACCCTTCTAATGGCATAAGAAATTATTGACTGTTGCTGGGAATAATAGATTTTCCAGGCTACATTGAGCTGTTCAGGTGCAGGAACGCCAAGTATAGAGTTGCAGGAGTCTGAGCAGTATCAGATACCTGCTTGAAAGTGCATCCACAGAGCCCAGATGTGTTTTTGTGGGAGGTTTGACCCTCCTCTGTTTCTGCACACTGCTCAGGCCCCAGGACTGGCCAGTTTGGGTCATCTAGGGGGGTTTATACAGCAAGAGCCTTATTTTGCTTGATGGAGGGGTGTACAGGTAGGAGGAAGTTGTACCCATTACTGTGGGCAACCTTTCTCAGAGGAGAAGCATTGAGCTGGGGCGTCCAAGTCCTGCTCATGGTTGGTGTCTGGGAGGTGATCAAGGCCTGGGGATCCCTTGTGTAAAACTTTGTCCAAGGAGACAAAGTGATTCCAGCCCCGAGGCCAGAACCGAAATGACGTCCAGGGCAGCAAACTCAGCAGCGAGCTGGGCGCTCCGCCCTCCCTTCGCAGCCCTTTCAGCACCACTGGCAGCTGGCAGCAGTGCAAACCGCAGAATCCAGCCTCTGGCACGAGATCTGGAGCCGGGGAGCCTTCAGCCCATCTCTGACTGCTCTGGGATACAGAAATGTGTCCTGCAGCAGAGCAGGACAGCGCCTTGCTCCCGGTGCAAGCGCAGATGACAAGTGTTGTTTTGTTCGCTTTCCCTGTGTAAGTTCTCCGGGCCGGAGTCAGATGGGCCAGAGTTATGCAAACCAAATGGATGCTCTTTTGTTTAGAGCAGAGGGAAACAGTCGCTCATTTTTGTGGTGAAACACAAACATTCTCTAAACAAACTAATCTGTGCCTGCAGCCAGCCTGGCCAGCCAGGAGCTCCCCCGGGACACCCGGGGCTGATAAAACTTTCTAGAGAGGTACGGACTGATGGGAGTTGGGAGTGGGAAGGGAGAGAAAGAAACGAAAACCTAATCTAAGTAAAAGGCCTTGCAAAATGAAGCAGCTTTGTTTTAGTGAATGCTGGCATGGAGAAACCTTTGGCCTCGGCTGCCAGAGATAGCAAAGGAGAAAACAAGACACTGATCTTCAATTTCTTGGCATGTGTGCGCTGAGACAATGTCCTAAATTCATGGGAGTTAATGATATCGTCATAAATCAGGGTGAGAACAGCACTGTGGGACCAGATGGCCACGACAGCACATCCAGTCAGCTGGAAAATGGGCTGGGCAGTTCCTCGGGATCCCCCACTGTCTGATCACCAGTGGTGGTACAAAGCTCTGACTCAAGGCTGCGGAAGAATTATATCAGTCAGTGTTCCTGCTTCTCAGGCAATTGTCTGTTGGTAGTTTCTCTCTACACTTTTAAAACAAGTGTAATTCAGGCTGGAAGGTTTAACTAAGGTTCAGATGCTTCTGTTTAAAATGCAAATTTTTTGTAATATACAACTTTCTTAACTTGGGTATCTCTGTTGAAACTGCACCTGGGCTCCTACACAGAGTAATTCTGTACTCTGACCTTCCAAAGAGCTCCACACCTTCAGCTCTGCTGTGGCTCAAACATGTGGGGCAGGTCTTCATCCCCCATCTCGTTTATGTATCAAGAGTGAGGAAAGCCATTATTTGAACTTGCTCTTTAAGGCCTGTATGACTGATTTGGAAGTGAATCCTACTATTTCTCTTTTGCAGATGAGAAGCCTTTCGTGGTGGAGGACACCTACCTGCTGTGCCCAGCCCCTGTGCTGAGGGAAGTTGGCATGTAGGTTTTTCCTGCCCCAGTATTCACTCTGCCTGTGGGGAGATGGGTCTGGGTCTCCTCCCTGTGTTCTGTTGCTCTCTTTGGATCCCAAGCTGCCATTTGCTCGTGTTCAGTGGCAGCTGTGCTCTGGAGCACAGGAGCCAGGGCACCAGCAGAGGGAATTATTTGTACAACAGGCTTTTCTGAGCACCAGTAGCCCAGGGCACAGCATGGTATCAGACAGAGGGCTGTGCATGAGCTGCCCTGACTTGTTTCTTCGTTTTTTTCAGGGAAGCAGCTCTTCAAGTCAGTATGAACGATGGTCTGAGCTTCATCTCCAGCTCTGTCATCATCTCCAGCACGCACTGTGTAAGTTTTGATTCCTGAAATGCTTCTGTGGGACGCTGGGATTTAACACCAGGTGTGTGTTTCATGAGCAGCAGGGCTGCCAGGTTGGGTCTGCCTAGGGTGAAGGATATTCCCCCCTTGAAGGCGAGTTTGAACATGTGGTAATGTGACAGTTCAGGTGTCTTGTGTGCCATAATATGGCCAAGCCCTTGAGCCTTCAGTGAACGCCTCAGGCTCCAGGTCTGTGGTGGGACAGGGACCAGGGCTGGGCTGGCAGTGCCTTGGAGGTGTCTGTGCCTACCTGGCCACTGCCCAGGGAACAAGGAGCAGTTCTGCTGCCTTCCTTACCTGGGCTGATCCCGCTGCAGCAATTCCAGCAGCCGTGATTAACCTGTCTGCATGGAAACCAGCACGGGGCCAGAAATGTGCTGGATTCCCGCCTGAAGTGGGTGGTTTGTGGGGAATTGCTGCTTTCAGGCTCTGCTGGGACCAGGATGATGAAATTTGTAATTCCCTGTAATGCTGAAGATGCTGCTTCTGCTGCATGCTGGCTGTTGGGAACAGGGCATGAAGTGAGTCGTGCTGGGGTTGTAGTGAAGGAATTCATTTGGAATTCCCAGCAGTCATTCATGCTTCAGTGTATTCAGATTTATTCATCTGTAGTCAGACCTGTCATTGTCCAGGCCATGGGTGAGGCACTGCTTTTATTTTCCTGTGAACTGGCTTAAAGTAATTTTTGGGAAGCCAGAGCAGTGATGCCAGAAACACTTAAAAATGTGTCCCCAGCCTGCTTTTGTCCCTGTGCAGCCAAGGCCACTGGTTCTCTGTGCAGAACAAGGGAGAGGCCAAGCACAACATCAGTTCCCAGAGGGGTTCTGTGGCCGAGGCACCAGCTGAGAAAAGGCTTTTGTGTCACTTGAACTTGATCCTTGTTCAACAAGGACAAGATTGTGTGGAGAGAGTTTTCAGAGCTTACACGAGAGGTTATATTCCAAAACTGACAAAGATTTCCTTATGCCTTAAAAGAAGGGAATTTATTTTATTAGTCAAGTTTTAATTTCTAGTTCATTGATCACTGACAAAAATGTATTTGCCTGTTGTCAGCACATAGGGGTTTGCTGTGTTGCAGGACCTGGGAAACAATTCTTAGAGAAAAAAATATTCCTTCCTCATATGCTTTTTTCCAGGGTTAGAATTATTATTTGCAGGTTATAGGAGATGAAATACCTGTTTATCTTTTGTTGTTTAACGTCTGTAAGGAAACTCTTGAAAATGCCTGTGCTGCATGGCACTGCCTGTTACTCCAGTGCCTCCAGACTGGGAACCTTGATCTGCAGTGCAGCTGAGCAGCCACAGCTCAAATCCTGCTTCTGAAGCTAGATGCAGAGACATTCAGTGGTTGCTTTGCAAATTCTATCTCAGGCTCCAGTAATTGAGGACATTCCTCCTGGGCAAACACGCTTTTTGTCTTTGTAGCAGTGTTTTATGTTTTCGAACCCTTTTTAAAGATAAAATTGTTTTACTGAGACTGCAATGCTCTCTTTAATTAAGGTTACAAGGGCTCCAGTCCTGGAAATACCTCTATACAAAATGAGCACCAAATTGTTTAATCGACTTCAGACCTAGAATTGGGTCTGTTGGACCATCTGCAGCTCAGGTGGGAGAGTGAGAGCTGGGAAATGAAGTAATGGTAACACACAGGGAGAAAACAAATACTATCTTCCCTTGGTGTACGCCAGCCATCAGTGCTTTGGGTTCCCCTCTGAGCTGTGTTTCTGGAACGGTCAGGTTTGGGAGCAGGTCTGGAATGGCCTCTCCAAAAGCCTCCCGATGGCAGCAGTGCCGCACTCACCTTGGTGCCAAAGCTGACCCCCAACCCCCTGTGGCCCCCAGCAATGGGTGTTTAGTGGAGAAGCAGCAAAGCCAGCAGCTCTATGGCCTGAAGAGCTTTGCCATTTATATTCTGATGCAGCTCCACAACAAACCCTTCCTATGCAACGTGTAAATGATCTGCACAAATCCCATTTTGCCTGTAAGCAATAGCTGTCATTTTCTATCAACTGTCCATTTTCAAGAACTCTCTGAAGTTAATCCAGAGAAGCAAAAATTCGATTAAGGGCATAGCTGAAGCAGATAGCTGCTTTCCTGGCAAGGAAAGACCAAAAATGAACAGTCAGAAAAGTCAGCTGGACTTTGACTCCCTGCTGGAATAATTAGCAAGTAGTGGCTGGTGGAGTTGGGGAGCTCTTACAAAAGGAATTACTCCTGGTGCTGTGTTAGGATTTTGAAGAACTGGAAGAGAGGAAAGCATTAATTAAATGCTGTGTTGTGAATGTGCAGGTGTCCCCAGGCACTGCGCACCAAGCAATGGAGGAAAGGGAATGTACAAGAGAGGAAAGAATTGCCAAGGACATGTTTGGGGGCAGGAAGGCAGGGCCAAGTTCTGCTGTGCAGAAAGAGCATCTCGGAGAGAAGCCAGGATGGGAATTGAAATAAGTCTTTGTTCATTTCCTAAAATGCTCCCAGAAGAGGAAAAACCACTCATGACTTCTTGCACTGGTAGCTCTCAGACCCAAAACTGCAGGGACAGCATAACCCCCCTCTTCCTGGGCAGATCTTGGTTGGGAGAGCAGGGAATGTCACCAGATCAATCAATGGCTTGGGATGTTGGCTGAGGTGTCAGGTGGGGACAGGCCTCACTATTTTGGGTAGAAACAGCCCCTTTGGTCTGACATTTCCAGCTGAAAGGTGTAGAAGCCATCAGAGTCAGCTAAAGCATTGGTCTTTTAACCTGGAGAGGTTCTGCAGCTGCCAGAAGGAGGTGGGGACTGGCACAGCCTCACTACAGCCGGGTATCCCGACTTTCTTCCTGTGGCACTTTGAAAGAATGAAGGAATTTGCACCTTTGTGTTAATCAATAGTGGATGGATTTGACCTTTAAATGTAGAGAAAGTCAGAAAATCAAGCAAGGACTGCAGCCTGGTAGTAAAAACCAATGACCTTTCACTGAAGGCTTGTTTTTGTTGGTTTTTGTTTTCAATTCAAAAGAAGTGTAATTCAGTGTTAATGTAATGAGTGGGGTTTTCTTAATTGTGACTTTGTTCTGGGCTGAACAATTAGGGGTCTGCCAGTGATCAGTGCCCCTAAAGGCACTCCCTGGGGTATCAATAGAGGCTTTTCGAGGCTTCAGAGTCCATTTAATGAGAATTTCCTGGGCCCTTGACCTGGGTGTTTGTTGTTAACTGAGGCGTTGCTCGGTGGGAGCTCCAGGATGTTTCAGGTTTGCTACTACAAGAAATTGCCCTTAAATGCTGCAGGTGTAATAGGCAGGGAGTGTTTTTGCTCCACGGGTCACCTGAAGAGTTAAACGTGCAGAGATTATTTCACTCTGATATTGCTGCATGGGCTGGTTTGTAATACCCTGAAGTGTGGTTGTCATATTGCAAAACCCATGTTCCTATGGGTTGGGAAACAGAGTCACAGAAGAGATAAATAAATTGGAGATGGGGGCAGGACAGGATGGAAGTTTTGAAAAACTTTAATTTGAGAACATCAGAATAGTTTGTGGCTGTGCTGCTGTGACAGTGCTGAGGTTAAACAGGAAATACAATCCAGGATCTCTGCACACATGTGCACCCCACTTAATAATGAGGTTGAAACAGAGCACTCTGAAACAAAACGTTTTATTTTATTGAAATGTTTTTCTGTTGAAAATGTGATTTCAATTTAAACTGAGTTTCAGAAGGAAACTTATCCAAGAGCTGTTGTTGTGTGTGTCCAGGTCATGCTGGCAGGTTCTTACCCCATCAGAGTCCTGGGGAGCTGCCTGTGAGGAGCCTCTCCTGCTCAGCTCAGGGGGCTGGAGAAAAAGTTCAGTGTTTTCATAAGTATAAACACAGTGAGTTTCATAAGGATAAACAGCAATCGGGGATTAGAGAATTGTTTTCCCCAACCAAAGATTTTCCTTTGTAACATAGGGTGCAATGATCACTCCTCCTTCCCACCAGGTGTTTGCCTGCTCTGTTTGGAGTGTGAACTCCTCAGGACAGAGGTTGTCCCTTGCTCTGGGTTTGTCCCTTGCTCTGGGTTTTGGCCAGTCTGTGGGGAAGGGAGGCTGCGCTGCTGTTTGCACTGGGCTGTAAAGCAAATAACGGGATGCTGGAAAAGTGTTTGCAGCTCTCGTCTCCTTTCAGCTCTGGAAGGAGAGGAGGGAAACAAATCATTGCCAGAGGGGCATTTCATGTCCCAGCACAGAGAACGGGGAAAGGAGCTGAGAACACCTTTGCTGTGTGACCTCAAGCAGGTGCTTCGTGCTCACATCCCCTGCTGAGCTTGGCTCATGCTCAAGCAGCTCCACACAGACACGGGCAAGAGGCTGACCCTGCAGAGCAGTTAGTTTTCATTTCCTTTTAGAAATTAAGCCACATTGTTTCTGTTATATTAAAAAAATTCCTGTATGTGATGAATGATATGATTTCTGTTGCTGCATGCACAGTAAAGTGAGAAACTAGGAAATAAAATCTTAAACAAAAATAAGACTAGAAAAAACCAAAACAAACCCAAATGCAACAAAAAAATGCCTGTCTGCTGTGTGGCAGCATCTTTTGGAAAACCCTCAGGAATAAGCCGTAGTTCCATTGAAATTCCAATGAACTGATTTCTGTTTTTCTACAAATGGATATATTTTTGTTTCTGCATTAGAAGCATCGAGGATGTGTAAGATGAAAGAGGGGCTTAGTACCACGGATTCTGCCTCAGCTTTGTCTTGCCTCATGATTGCACCCGCTCTTCCCGGGGCAGAATTTTGGGAGCCTGCTTGGGCAGCTATCTCAGCAGGGAACAGCAAAGGAATGCTGAAGATGAGTCATTTCCTCTGTGGCATACCATGGCTGGAGGGGCCATCCCTCCTCCCTGAGCATTAAAGGAATGTGCACCTTGCTCATAGTTCATACCAAGCTTTTGGGTCGGATCTTCCCTGGGATCCATGTGTGCCTCAAGGGAGTTGTTCCCTTCTGGGACATATCCCTGGGTTTGTGGGTCAGTGGTCATCAGGAAACACCCCAGGGAAGTTTCTGGACCAGACTTTGCCATCCCTTCCCTCCTTTCTCGAGGAGAACCTGCACTTCGGGAGCTGGGTCAGGCTGGTGTCTCCTGGCCAAGGAACTTCCCAGTCCCAGCCCAGCTTCTCATGTCCCTGACAGTTCCACAGCTGAGTGAAGGCTGGATGGGGTTTGGAGCAGCCTGGGATAGCAGAAGGTGTCCCTGATGATGGGAGGGAAGCAGAATAAGATGAGCTTTAAGGTCCCTCCCAACCCAAACCACTCTGTGATTCTGAGATTCTCACTATTTATCCATATACACCCCCTATATATGAGGAAATGCCTCTAGCCTGTCCTGCTCCAGATTTCCTGCCCTCTGTCTTGTACAACATCTTCCAGAGATTCTTTTCCTTTGTACTTCCACTGTCAGCAATACTTGCAGCACCTTCTTGGCCTTGCTGGACTCTGGCAGGGCAAAGGAGTCTTCAAGACGCAGCTGCCTCTCTTTCTCCACAGCTTATTTGTTTCAGAGTCTGCAGGGGGGAGTTTTAACACATGAGATGTGGAGCACCTTGAGAGGCCATGCAAAGAGCCCACTGTTTTTTCTATTAGTGTTTCTTGGTAAGATAACAAGGTGTTTCAAAAGACCAACTCCAGGCACTGTCCAGGTCTCCAGCAGCTCTCAGGAAGCAAAGTGCCAAAGTTTTATGGTAATTTGGCACAAGCTCTGAGAGCACCTTTGCTGTCTGGCTGTTGTCATCTGTTCAGGTGTTGTGGAGTTTTAGGTTGTTGATCTCCCTGTGGGTACCAGCTCCACATTTATTTGTGTGAGGTGAATCCCTGTGACAGCAGCACCCATCACAGGTATCTGCGTGTATTTAGGGGCTGGCCAGGCTTTTCTCCATTGATCTTTTCTTATGAAAAAACTTCTAGTTTACTGTAAAAATTCTCTTTTTAAAATGAAATTTGTTTTCCCAGTCTAAATTGCCAACCTGTGTTCAATAAGTGTTAAACGCACTCATTGCATTATTCCATGGTTCAGTGTTTCCATGAGCCTTTGCATTGTTCTTCCAAATTTTGATTTAAAAAAAAATAGAACGAAAACAGACATTTGAAATGCTTCAGCCCTTATTCACCAGCTATATAAGACTGGGAGGGAGATCTCAAAATGCCAGTGGAACTTTTGAAAACTTTTTGAGCGGGCAGATTTTTGTTCCTGTTTATCATTCAGCTTGGCTAAGTGGCAGCTTCTATCTCAGCACAATCCAAGCTGTATAAAACTGTAGACATTGCACACGGTAACAGCTAAATTCTGAGTGAGACTGGGAAGATCTGGCAGCTCCGACCCTGTCTAGTCCTCTGGACTGGTTTGCTGCTGTGATACACAAAACCCCAGCTGGCCAGGTCAGCTGCACTGCAGAGGAACAGATGTACTGGGGTATCAAAAACTGGCCTTTGCAAGTTGTTCCTGGGGAGAAGGAAAGTAAAAATAAATTCTATTTTTAAAAATAAACAAAAAAATTCCCTAGAAAACAGTTTAAAAGCCACTTTGATTTGTTTCGTATTTTTGAAAATTGATTTTAAAATACTCATAATGACCAAATAATTGTTTTAATATGGGGCTAAGGGGGCAGATAATGATTAGACATAAAAAGTCTGATTTCTTCTACAATTTCAAGGCAGTAAAGCATTTTCTAAAGCATTGAATACCAGCAGGCTGCATTTTGCAGATGATGGATGTGCCTTTATGCTGTTTGGAGGAATAGCCCCAAATGCACAGCTCTGTCTTCTCAAATGAGCTTTTTTTTGTGTGCATTGGGGTCCAAGTTCCATTTCCAGACATGCCTTGGGTGAATTCTTCTCCTGTGTGGATTACCTGCTCTTGCTGCCAAGTGTCAAAGATCAGGTTGTCTTGATCCAAGTTCTCCAGAAATTCTTTCTGCACCAGCAGACAGTTTGGAAAATGATCTTAACCTGGTTGTTCTTCCATTACTCTGCGTTCTGGAATGATGGGAGGTCATCTGGCCCTTGAGTTGCAGGGATTCAAGCTGGCACCCATTTCTTACACCCACCAGGTCAGTCTGTCCCTGGACATGTCCTCAGTCTGGCACCGTGGCCTTGACATTGGGTGGGGGGGGTTTAAATGTCTTGCAGCAGAAACATTTCAGAGAGGTTTAGGTCAGGCGTTGCTGGTCTGGGAATAGCAGGATCCTGGGGAGGAATGGGACAGGGAGGCTGGCACAGCTTAGGGACACAGGGACATCTGGTTTGGGTTAAATCTGAGCAGCAAGAAGTGGTGCACATTTGGGGCTTGACAACTGAGCTAGCCTGTGTAGCAGTTTGCAGTGCTGATCAATACTGCAGAATTGCAAAGGTGTTTTAACTGGGAGAAGTGTCCCAGCTGGAGAGGGGGGGATCTCCTGGAGTTAATGATGGGGAAACTCCCTGTGTGTCCTTGTGCTGGATGTTCAGATCTCTTGGAAAGCTCCTGGCAGAACTGCTCTGAGTCAGCACAGCTGAGAGGAGCAGGAGGACCTGGGTCATGGGCCCCTGGAGATGACTGCAAGTTTTCTTTTCAGAGCCAGCTGTAACACCAAGGTTGCTGTCTCGTTTGTACTGCAGGAGGGAAGAGCTGCAGAGAAGTTGCTTAAACTGCAGTGAAACCTTGCCAGTATTGTGGTTGCCCCATCCCTGGCAGTGTTCAAGGCCAGGCTAGATGGGGCTTGGAGCATCCTAGGATAGTGGAATTTGTCCTTGCTCATGGCAGGGGTGGGACTGGATGGGCTTTGAGGTCCCTTCTAACCCAAACCACTCCATGATTTCATGACTGTGTTGTGAGCTCTTCTTCAAATCTTTCTTTAAGTCTTCACTTAAATATTCCGAGGAATGTTACATTAATTTTAATCTGAACTAAGTGTTTTGTGTAACTGCGAGGGTCAGAAAATTGATGCAAAACCTGTGAAGTGAATGAGAGGTCTCAGCCTCTCTGCAGTGAGCTGTTGGGGAGGGCAGATGCTACATTCAATGTGTGAGGAGAGAGGCAAGCTGCACCTTGTCTGAAAATTAAATGGAATGTGACATTAATAACCGTCATTAATGTGGCAGTCAATACAGAAGGGCCTTTGGGACACAGCTGGGGGCAGGGTGCACAGGGGGGATCTGTGTGAGGACAGCTCTGTGTCACAGGTATGACATGCTCTCTGTGTTCTCCTCCAGTCCGATGGGACCATCCTTGCCATTGCCTTGTTGATCCTCTTCCTCCTGCTGGCCCTGGCTCTGCTCTGGTGGTTCTGGCCCCTCTGCTGCACAGTGGTAAGTGACAGAAACCATCAGCACAAAGCAGCATTTCAGTGCTGCCCAACAGTAAGAATGAGGGGGAAGGAGACAGAGTTTTCCACAGGACAGATCCCAGAACGGGGCAGCATTTCTGCCACTGCTGGCTCTGCTTTGGGCTTCTGTTTCATCTGCCCAGCCATGGATTAGACCCATGAATCAGCAATGTTGTCGACACCTAAACCTTGTCAGGAGCCTTTTAATCTTGTGTTTTGGTCACAAAATGGAAATAATTTGCAGAAATGTGTTCTTTGCCATGCCTGTTCTGGATTTTCTAAACCTGGTGCCAGCATACCCATGTTGGACGGCTCCTGTAGAAGGGCAGGACTGATCAACCCACACTGGAGTCCTGGTTCTGCCTCAGGTGCAAGCAAGAGACATTTCTAGGTATCCAAATTTTTGCAAGATAAACTATGTTTCCTGGATCACCATGTCTGAAAAGCACTTTGAATATCCCAGTGACCGTGGAAGCCTGACTATGCTTCACTGAGCATTGTCTTTCCTCCAGGCCCTTTCACAGAAGTTCAACAGCACAATCACAGAGTTAATGCTTTAAAAGGGCAGAGAGAAATCACGAGAAAACAGGAAAGAAGGAAGAGGTCAAGGGAGGCAAGAAGGAAATCACAGGACTTGAGATGAGCTCTCATCTCTGGTGACTCTGCTGTCTGTCTGCACAGACCTGTCACACCCTGAGCATCCCTGCTGAGCCCTGGCACTGCCTTTCCCAGTGAGGATCAGGGCAAGGGCTCATTACTGTGGAACTCACAATGCAGGGAGGCTCTGCTCTTGTTTTGGATCTTGTTGGTACTGCAGATACAGAACAAGAATTGGGGATGCACAAATGTCAGCAGAATTGGAGCCTGGGTTTGTGACTGGCTGCTTGTAACGTTTCAGAAGCTGCTTTTAAGTCTGCCCAAACTGGCTTCAGTTTGTGGGTCCCCATCATTATTCCTAATTTTAAATCACAGACCCAGTGTTGTAAATTTGCACTATGTTGTACCAAACCTACAGTGCAGAGCAGAGAGCTTTGGAGCCACACACTTCAGGAGCCACTCACTGGAGGATGAGTCTCTGTGCTGAGATGTGTTATCCAGAACAAGGATGGAAATCTTGCAGGAAAAATCTTAGTTGTCTATTTCTGTTCCTGGCTGAAAATGGGGATAAAATGCTTCTCTTCACAGTAGTTTGGCACCTCTGTCCCAAGATGAAAACCAGAATGGAAAAAATATTTATTTGGACTTTCAGAACAATAAAAAAAAATTGGTTCTAAAATTGGCCAAAGGATTAGCAGTGTGGTAGGTTGCTCGGAGTTATTTGTCTAAACTAGATGGCACATTCCCAGAGGAGCTGGGCCAACTTTTTGTTGGCACATCTGCATGGAAGTCAGTGGAGATGTGCCCTGTGCAGACGTTTGCACTGGGATCTGGAGAAGAATTGAGGGGATAGAGGGAAAATGCTGTCAGTGATGCTGCTGGTTTAAGGTTCTGTTAGAGCAGAAAGATGAAGCTGATGAGAAAAAGGCATAAATAAAAGCAGCAGGGCACAGAGGGGATGTGGAGCTGTGGTTCTGAGGGCACTGTTGCTCTGCTGCAGTGGAATTATGTGAGGACAGTGGTCATGTAACGTGTGAAAAATAGTCCTGATAAGCAAGGTGGGTGCAGCAGAGAGAGGGAGTCTCTGGTCCACTTGAAACTTTACAAGCTTAATATTTTCCAGATTTAAATTCTCCACTTAAAACATTTGTTGTAGATAAAAGCTTTTCCTCACTCTCCTTCTTTACCTCCCACTTTCCTCCTAGCAAGGTCTGCAAGTGGGGACTATCTCACTGATATTTTTCCAGTGTAGTCAAACACTTCTCTGTAGCTGTTGGAAAGATTGTATTCCAAGAGCCTGTATGAAATCTCTTCCACCTCTCCAGGAGGGCATCCAGTGTGTTTGGCAGAGGATCAGCAGCCAGGTTGCTTCACTGTGCACTGCTCACCCAAAAATTCTGTGAAATTAAAGATAAACCCATGGAGAAGTGCCCAGTCTGTCAGGCTTGAGGATGGGGAAAGGGAGCCCAGAAGAGCTTTGTGACTGGTCTGGAAGTGGCACAGGGAGGAATGCAGTGTTGTCAGAAGTGAATTAAGGGCAGAGAAACTGCCTTGCACAACAGACCAGAGCTCCAGCCTCGAATAACCAAACTGCAGACCCGGAGACATCGCTGTGGATTCCAGCCCAGGGATGTCTCAGAGATAATTGTGGATGTGTCCAGGGGAAAAAGGAAAAAAAAACACAACAAACTCTTCTCTTACCAAGTAAAAATTTGTTTCTGAGTGACAAGCACATTTCTAAACCCTGAAATTCCTCTTGGCATGCTTTTTAATTAAATAGGAGTCATTACTATCCAACAGTTCTTCAGGAAAGACACTGAGCCAGCTTCATCCCTGGAGTAAATGGACTGGAGTCAATAGCCTCACTCTGGAGATTTATCTGGAACCCAGTATCTCCTTGGCACGTTCCCATAAAGGAATGCTGTTTCCAAATGTATCCAAGTTTATTGGTCTCAGAAGTATTCTGGGATGAAGTCTGGAATTTACCACTTGGTTTACAGTAGAGGCAATTGTTGCTTAGTAGATCTGAACAATAATAAGTCTTTTGCCTGTGCCTGATCTACCAGCACAGGCAAAATTTCCCTGGATACCTATGGAGGATATTACAAAGGCATGGGAGGCAAGCACTAACCTCTCCAAAGGTTGTAGGAGGTTTATTGGATAACAGAAAACAAAGAAACAATTCTGCCGTGCTGAACTCCCCAACACTGTACTTACAGCAAGAATGATGGCAAGAAGGAAACAAGTACACAGACACCTCTAACCGGGTGACCCCACCTTTCCTGAGCTGAGCAGATCTGCCAAGCAGCAGATCCCAGCCCCTGGCTTCCCCCAGTCACTGCTTGTCTTCCCATTCATCCTCTTCCCTGAGCACTGCACAACCTGGAGCAGTCCAGACATCCACAGCAGGAACTGTGTGTGCAAGAGGCTGTTCAGCTGCCCAAGGGTGAAATTGTTCTGGGTAGGAGGCCAACATGAGCCTCAGGTTTAATGTTGATATAAATCAAATAGGTTTTAATGTAGAGGTAAGCCAAAGAGATAATAAACCTCCAAAACTGTCTTAAGGAGGACTTTGCAGGCACATTGTTAGATTGGCTTGGGAACAGAGCTGCTTAAAGTGTTTGGATGTAAAGTGAAGGCAGAATTAATGTAATAGCTGGGAGGCTTGGCTGCGCTGGGATAGTCTCCCTTGCTGGGATGGCACTCATTGATCACACCTCCTCCCAGGTTTGAGTCTTTGACTCCCTTCTGTAGTCATCCAGGGTGGCCTGAGGGGCTGGGCTGGGCTATTTGCCCACCTAGAAAATCTGCCCCCACCTCACTCATTTTCATACTACAGTGATTTTAAATGCAGGGGTGTGGCTTACAGATAAATGAGGTGTTGGTATTTAAGCATCTAACACCAGTTTTTAACTTTAAAGCTGTTTTCTGGAAGTAAGCATGGAAGAACCAAGCAATCTGTTTGGCTCTCAGTCTGTACTGCAGCTGACCAGAACTTTTGGAAACAAAAAACTGGATGGAGAAAATACAGAAAATATAGATTAAAACCACATGGCTAAACTGGTGGAAGAGAAGGGGAGGAAATGCACAGGCTCTGCAGCAACCCTGAAGAGCTATAAAATGGCAAGGTCTCCGTTGGCTGGATGGAGATTCCTTACAAAGATCCATGGATTCTGGTTCCCACCCACTCCCATGAGCACACGAGGCACAGTTTCTCTGCAGTTGTGCTGCTCTGGGGAGAAGGAAGCACAGGATCACTTAACCAGAAAATTCACTAGGAATCAGTGAGTGAGGGCAAGGGCTCCTGTTCACAGCTCAAAGTGGCCACCATGGTTTTCCTTTGCCCAGAAAAGGGATTTCATTTCTATAGTCTTCCAAAAAAAGTGGGTCAGACGCTTGGAGCACACTCCAGTGGCTCTGGCCTGGTTTATCTGTGTGAGTGGAACAGCCCAGGAAAGGGAACGACCTGTGCAGACACTGCATTTTTGCCTGCATTTCCTGCAGAGCTGTATGCCAGCCCCATTTGGCACCAAACTGTACCAGGGTTAATTAAAATGGAGCCTTTTTCTCTCCATGATGTCCTGTCTTTCAGAAGTGGATTATTTTGACATGTGCTATGATCCTGTATTGAATTTGGTTCATGCAGTTCATCTCCAAATCTTAAGGGTGAAGCAGCTTTTTCTTGTAGTTTTGATCAGTTAAAATTGAGCTTCCTGAATCTGCTCCCAGGCTGACAAGAGAGGTGAACTTAAAAGGATGAGTTAGCTTTCCACTGGACTTCCTTTACCTCTTACTTGCATCTCTAAAAGGAAGATTGTATTTTATTGCAAGTGAAGAAATTGGGACAGGCCTCTGCTTGTGTTAGCTTTGAAGTGTAGAGCAGATCTCCAAGGATTTAATGGATACTGAGAAGACACAGAAGATATGACAGAAATAAAAAGGAAATGTTCCTTTACCCGACTCATACTTCAAATATGAAACAGTCACAGGACTGAGAGGTCACAACTATAAATATGTAAGGGAAAAAAAATAGGAAATTAGTCAGATGGATCATAGTTAATGCTATTAAAAATCTTTGTTTATTAAGATATCAAGAATATATATTTGGTGTTTTCCAGAAGAGTGAAGGTAATTAAGGACAAAAATAATCTGCTCAATTAACAGCATGCTTCCAAACTGTAGTCCCAATTAGAGGCAAAGTCCTTTATTTCTCATTTTGTACTGTTTGCTTTGTTTTAAATGATGATCTGTCCCATCCTAAAGCAGATCCATTCCTCTGACAAGAAACATTGCCCCTATTTATCATCTAAAACTCCAGGGATAGTTACAGTGTGATTGCTGGACACTGAGGGCTGCTGGAGATTTATGGCCTCCCAAGACAGAAAACATCCTAGACACATTCCTGGAATATGCAGAATTTGAATTCAGCATGTGCTTTCTTATGCCTGAAAGGCTACAGAAATTTCAGGGCAACAGAAAATTCATCCTTCCCAATGTTTTCAACCTTCCAGGAGGTGGCTAATACCATTCCTCTGCTTTGCCACTGGGTTATCTATCACAAACAACTGCTTCTCCACGGATCTGGGACATGGAGTGGCTCAGCTAACAGAGACCTGTCCTTCACATGCATGTTGGCATCTGTGGTGAAAGGCAAAGAATTACTTCACTGTCCTGAATTTTCACAGCTGAGTGTGTGGAAGTGCTGACAACTGTTCTCAAGGTTCCTTCCCATGCCAAGGAAAGCCAGGGGCCACCTCTCCACCCCA